>APFE030265350.1:4749-20058 GCA_000404065.3 Pinus taeda | reverse complement strand
ATGTTTTGAATTTTGTCAAAGGGTGGCAAATGTTAGAGTTCATCATGAGTTGGCCCGTTTATTTGTGCTTCATCTACATGGAGGTCAGTCTATCTTGGCTGGGGTCACTTTCACATTGACACCCAAAGCTATATCAGTGGCAACAAGTATACCAAATGTTGGAGAACAGTGGCATAAGAAGAAGAAGGTGGATAGGCAACACTATGAGCCTTAGATGAAGGCCAGATTCTTGAGTGAGCTCACAAGAGTCTTTCCCTTCAGATACTTGAAAGATAAGTATGCTCCACTCATGAGATTGATCATGAAATAATTCAACTGTGAGGGGAGGTTCTCTCGACTATATACCTATCACATCCGGTTGCTCATGCACTTCACTAGGGTGAGGATGTTGAACCTCCCATTTTTCATATGCAGGAACACAGAGAGGATGAACACCTTCATGCTGCATAAGACCCCCCAACAGCAGCTTAACAGTGTGTTTCACTTTGCTCTTATCGGGATTTTGGTAGATCATCACTTGGGATTGCAGGGCATTGCTTGGGAGGACTTCATCTCCCGTGATTTCTTCAACACATCACAGGTACTATCAGAGCCATAGTAGGAGTTGGGTGGTCCTTCTCATCAGCATGAGCACTATGAGACCACTACCATGCCAGTTTTTGTTACATATCAAAGAGGCAGTAGGCACTTGTTTGCAGTAGCAAAGCGAGTGTTATCTCCACCCAGGGTGGAAGGGGCCTCGCTTCTGGCATCAGCAACATAGGTACTGGACAAGGGCAAGAAGCCCGTGCATGATGAGGGGCCATCAGGTGTGCAGGAGACCGATGTCATCCTCATTCAGGATGATGAGGTAGAGGCAGAAAATGCCAAACTTAGGATGACCATTCAGGAGTGGGACTTAGAGATCCAAGACTTGATACTCAATGTGGAGAGGGCCAGATGGATCATCAAGTATCTGGAGTAGAGGAACAAGCAGCTTGAGGACCAGTAGGCAATCATGGAGCTGCAAAGCATCCGTGAGAATCGACAAGCTGCCCAGCAGAGGAGGATCGATCTCGCTACCTTGGAGCAAGAGATCAACAACGACCATGAGTCTTGGTTAGAGCAGGTCAATCTACACTTAGAGACACTGTTGGAGAAGGCCAACAGGGGCAAAACCATATTGAGAGGGATGGCTTGTCATTACAGGGCACTGAACATGAGCGTAAAGGCTCGAATAAGGAGCTTGAAGGCCAAACTGAGCAGAGAAACAAAAGAGGAAAAAGAGCAAGATCGGCTTCGAATCTTGGCTGAAGCTTTTGTGGCCCAACATAGTGCCTCTTAGAGAACCTCCAGCCCAAATTCAAGAAATTTGAGACAATTTTGGTCACATGGGAATTTTTTGGCACAAACACAGGTTTTTTCTCTATACGCAGGATTGGGAGCTCCAAATGAGAAATGGCTTGCATTTTTGGATTCAGCAGGCAAAAGCATGACTACTAGCACTCGAGCAAGAAACTTGGGCATGATTTGAGTCTCCAAGAGGTCAAAAGCACCCAAAAAATGGCCTCACTGCCCCTATTTTGACACATAGGGAGCAGTCTTGGGAGAATAAAGATTTGGAGGGGCAAATGAGTTCCAAATTCAAAAATTCCACTTGGGTTAGAAAGTAGACGGGACAGGCTTTCCAACTAGCACACTTGGGCACATTTTGAACTCCTGTAACTACCTCAAAACTGGCCTCAAAGTGGCACGACGCATATAGAAAGGGGCGCAACGCATATAGGAAAAAAGGCCGAAAATGCCTTTGTTTCGCGAAATTTCGCTTCTCGACTTTTCATAAGTGGGCCCCCTCATCTACACTTCATTTTTTCGGCACCAAAGGTAGTTTTAAAAGTATTTTCACTCCAGGTGGGCAGTTATCCAAGTGGCAAAGGAAGGCAAAGGGCCACCCAAGCCATTTGTCATGTTTGTGGCGCTGCACTTGTAGCTGATGTTTGGCTCTCCACCTTCATTTTGTAATGATTCGAGTAACTCCCCAACCCTTGGGCGTTCTATCTCTTCATGGCACATTCTATATATTGTATGCAAACTATTTGCAAACGGTTGGTTGGCTTGTAACGTCTGGGAGACTGTGGGAAAGAAACTTTGTTTCTTCATTGTATATTTTTACAGAGGATTAATGAAAGGCAGCGGCTCTGTTTCATGAGATTCATGTGGTTGTGAGTGTATCAAATGTGTCTCTTATGTTTCATATGTATCTTTTTATGTTTCATAGCTCATTTCATATTCATTTCCGCTGAAATTTTCTAAGCTAGATAAGACAGAATTTCATTTTATTACTTTGCTTGTGGGAAAATTTCATGTTCAGTGTTCTTTTTTCTATTGAAAAGGATTCATGTGCGTATGCCCTTTTCACTCTCCTAAGCAATCTCTCCATTCTGTGTTGTTTTAAACTAAATTGCTGGACTCTTCGCCTATCTTGCCTCATGAAATAATATGTGCCTTTGTATTAAATTCTCTGTTCATTGTGGCCCATTGGTCCCATACCATCCCAGAAACACAGTCATTCATAAAAATCACTTCTTGTATCCATATTCACTTACTAGCCTAAGACAAATATTCTGCTATAAGTCATCTCAGGACATTTCAATTATCTATTCACTAAGTGTGACTCAGAGAAAGCCCTCTCCTTTTCTGGTAGGGTTAGCTACCAGACTAAGCTTGGTTTGTGGTTACCCTAAATTTTGCCTTCCTTCAACCTAAGGTGGATTTAGGTGCTAACATGTTCCTGGTACAATTTTCTCATTTGGCCAAACACAGGAGTCGTTGCATAGGAGAAATCTAGTTGTAATGTCCCTTTCAATTTCGCTCCCCAAGACTTGGAAAGAAGCATACCAAATCTGGGAGGAATGTCTGCCACAAAAATATCCATCAAAACATTCTTCGTTGGGATTTGATCCATACTTACAACCAAGTCTTTGATGAGCCCAATACATCTTACTCTATTGGAATCAAAAGAATAAAAATCATGGTATTTCCTAGTGATGTCTAGACCCAACTTCTCCATGATGCTTTCGGCATAAGATTGTGGGAAGCTCCAAAATCAAACATAGCATTATGTAACACAAAATCATGCAACCTTAAACTAATATAAAAAGGTGGCACATCACTATCTGGAGACTCACCATTCAATGCTGGCCCAAAAATCAATTCGGGTTGATCATCTTCGACATTAACCATATCAAACATTGGATCAAAATTCAAAATTTTCGAAATTTGCCCTCTATAACTGTTGTTCCTCATTATTTCAGTCAAGGGAATGGATACCTTCAATTTAGAAATTTCATTGTCTAAACTAAAATCTGAAATCTTTTCTACCTATTTGACTGGGACATCTTTCTTTTCCTTTTCCTTCGATAAAATTGGCTGATTTGACTTTTTTTGCCAATGGTGATTTGTTGATATTAGGATCAACTGCCTCTATCCCTTTCTTTTGTCCAACAGGTGAATCACTCTTTGATGCTGCAACTTCCTTCCTCTTATGAATTGGGTTAACAGGCACATCTTTGTTTCTAAGCGAATATTGCTGCTGATGGGTGGACAAAGTATTCATATAACCTCTTTGGTACTCATCTGATTCTTCTTCCAAATCTGTGTCATTTGCTAGAATGAAATCTATATCTCTGTGTACAACTGAACTTTCCGCATACTCCTCCTCTTCAGTAATATAAATAGGCAAATCATCTGGAGTAAAGAAATTATTTTCTTCCCCTATCACATTCTCTTCCTCATCGGATTCTAGTCCATGCACAGAATTTTGTTGCAGAGGTGGTTGTACTAGCTACTGGGCTGTCTGATCTTGGGCTTGTTGTTCTCGTTGTTTGATTCTATATTGTGGCTGCTACTGGACACAGAAGTTAGGATTTCTAACTTGTGGCTCAGGTTTATCAAGTTTCACCCTTTCAAACATCTATTCCACCTTCTGAAGTAATTGATCTGTCAAAGACGACTCTTCTTTTATTGTGACCTTCTTTTCTGCTTTTGCTCTAGCCCTCTTGGCCAGCAGATTTGCTTCAACACTGACCGCGATCTTCTGCATATCTTCCATTGTGGCAGGCTCTCTCTCTCTCTTAGTTGATAAGCCATGTCAGCATCAAAACCATCTGGAAACTTCATCATGGCTAGCCCCACAAGTAGCCTTAGATGATCAGGAATTTCTTTGTAGACTGAATTGAATCTAATGCAGTAATTTTGGACAGACTCATCGAAATTCCGCTTGATATGCTCATATTATTGAAGGATCTGAAGAGGATTTTTCTTGATTTCCCAACGATCTAAGAATTTCCTTTGTAGATCGTCCAATGTAGCAATACTAGCAGCGGGCAAAGCTCTGAACCATTTCCCAACTTCACCACTAAATGTCTGTGAAAACAATCTCATTGCTACATTTTCTACCTCGATCTCATGAATGACACAAAAATCTGCATTCTGTCCACATGTTGTTGAGCGGTAATGTTGTGAGGAGTGCCATTAAACAAAGGAATTTTTCTTTGATAATCTTCAGGCATATCATCTAAAACTTGAGGCAGCACGAGAGGTGCAAAATGGGCAGCCATCACTCTTGCTGGATTCGGTCTGGGGGATGTTGGGGGAGTAGGTGCAGCTGATGTGTGAGGGGTATGAGGCGGGGTGTGCGGAGGAGAAGCAATTTTGGATGTAGAAGGAGTAGATGGAGGCGAATTTGCTGCAGACTTTTGATATGTGACAATAGGCTGCAAAGGGATAGTGGGAATGAAGGGCGGTTTGGTGGGAATCCTTGAGCTGAATGTAGTGACGGAAGATCCAAGGGTGGCAGATGAAGCTTCTAGGAAATCAATGATAGACGAAGCCTCAATTTCAGTTTGGAGCTTTCTTAAAATAAAATTCTCAATGGCCTTATTGGATTTTTCAATTTCAAGAGCTGCAACAAAGTCCGGATTTGGGACTATGGAACCAACATCACTTTCGGATTTGGTTTCAAACAATGATAACTCAAACTATGCATCAAAATCAAGTTCTTCAATATACTTGAAAATTGCAGGGCATGAACGAGATTTGAACATGGGAGTCTTAGAATTCTCTTGACGAAGAAGTCTTGGAATCAAATTGGGATTTTCATAGACAGGGGGAGGATTTGGATATGGGTTAGCTCTGGTATATCTCCTCGAAGCCAGTGTGCATTTTCAAAATATCAAATGGACATAAACAACTCTCTCAGCCTATCAAATCCTAAGCTTATCATCCACAGCTTAGAATCATCAATTGCACTGGGGTGGTTGCAGGTTATATTTTCCATTAATGAGACTAGACCGGAGATTGACTGAAGTAGCGTTTATCTACTTGTGCTAATGAAAAGCAAAAGCGTTTCAAAGGATACCTAGCTAATCTTCAAACTATGCCTGTAGTTTCGAAACGAAGAATACTAACAAACAATCAAATCATTCCCCAGTATGGTTGCCACTATGTTAGAGCCTAGATTTACCTCAGGCTGAAAAAGTAAGCTTCTAGGTCCACATCAAACCACGCTCTCTATGGGTCAATCTCAGCAAAAGATAATCATATGGGGCTTGAGATGACTCATTTAACAACTAATCTTAGGCTAGGTATGAAGTGCAAGGATTTGATTTGATTTTTTGGGGTTTTGTGTTGGAAAAAGGGAAAGGAAAATTTGGGTCCAGGGATGAGGCCAAATTTTTGCATATTTCAGGTTGGGGCAAGGTAGGCAGTAGTTTTGATGCTTTAGATTTAAATGAATGGATAGAAAAGACTGCTAAGGAGCTGAAGAGGGCAAGAGGCTATCAAGAATCCTCTTCAAACTGAAGAAAACATTGAGAACTAAACACAACTACAAGGCAGAGCATAACAAACTCATGAATTCTACCTTTGTCACTCAATTTGTCTAATTTTAGAAGAAAAGAGAAGGGAAATGGCATACATAAAACCTTAATGAACTTACAATTACATGAAGAAAAACACCATCAAAACACAGAGCCACATGGATCCCAACAAGTGTTGCAAAACCTTGGTCTTTCCTTAGCCAAAAATGCAAAAATCAAATGTACAATGAAGTGCCAAGCAATCCCAAGTGTCCAACCCTGACAATGACTCAGAAAATACATGATATAGACCATCCTAACCCATTCCCAGGCCTATAGAGGTCGAGCTCATCATTGTAGGAGCTGTTTCAACCAATTCTAAACAAAGCATTTAGATCTAGGCAATCAAACAACTTGCCTCTATAAGGTAGGAAACTGATTCATTCATTAAATTTTCACTTTTTAGTGAATGAATCCACTAGAACAAGTAAAAATGTGCCAATATTACATCATGTTCCTCCAATTACATCATGGTAGATCAATAATTACATCAAAAAGCAAAACTATTCAAAATTGGGCGAATTTCTGAGCTGTATAGTGAAAAATAAGCTAAAACTCCTCTATGCGCCGCGCCTGATTCTCTATGCATCGCACCACTTTGAAGCTGAATTTAAGGCCCTTCCCATAATTCAAATTGATATCCTGATAGATTTTTGGAAATCCCTACCTGTCTACTTTCCCACCCAAGTGGAATTTTTCAATTTGGTGTCCATTTTCCACTCCAAAACTTCAATCTTCCAGGATTGCTTCCTATGTGTCAAAATAGGGGCTGAGAGGTCATTTTTTGAGTGTTTTTACCTCTAAAGGACTCAAAAATTGCCCAAATTTCTTGGCCATGCACCAAAAATCATGATTTTTCATTCCAAATCCAAAAATATAATTTTTTTGAAATTTGGAGCCCTCTAGCAAAAGCAAGCGCCATGTGGCGCGGCGCATAGGGAGGCAAACCTGTTTTTCAATGCAAAAATTTTCAAAAATACAAAAATTGCTCCAAATTTCTTGAAATTTGGGTTGGACCTTCTCTATCAAGTGTCATGTTGGGCTCAAGAGGCTTCGGCCAATATCTGAAGACGATCATGATCCTTTTGCCTCTTTTGCTTCTTTGTTGCCTTCTTCAATTTTGCCTTTAGATTCCTTATTCGTGCCTTGGAACTCATATTGCGTGCCCTGTAATGGAAAAACATGTGTCTCAAATATGCTTTGTCCCTATCAGCCTTTTCGAACAGTCTCTCCAATTGGACGTTGATTCTCTCGAGCCAAGACTCCCAATCATCATTAATCTCTTGCTCCAATGAAGTGAATTTGATCCTCCGCCTTTGGGCAGCTTGGCAATTCTCGCGGATTTTTTGCAACTTCATGATTGCTTGCTGATCTTCAAGCTGCTTGGTCCTTTGCTCCAAGTATTTCATAGTCCACTTGTCCCTCTCCAAGTCGAGGGACAAGGCTTCGATCTCTATCTGCTGCTCCTAGATGATCTCTCTAAGATGTGCACTTTGCGGGCCCATGTCTGTATCATCATCCTAAACAAGAATAAAGTCTCTCTCACCTGAAGGCCCCTCATCCTGCATTGGCCTCTTGCCTTTTTCCTGTACCTATGGTGCTGATGTCAGAAACGAGGCCCCTTCCACTCCAGGTGGAGATAACACTCACTTTGTTGCTGCAAATAACTGCCTCATGTCCTTCTGATAAGTAATGACAATCGATATAGTAGCAGTGTGTGGATCATGGCCTTCATGCTAGTGAGAAGGTCCACCTGTCTCATGCCCATCCTCTCGAGGTCCCTGTGAAACTCTGAAAAAATCACAAGAGATGAAATCATCCCAAGTGATGCCCTGTAATCCAAGCTGATGAAATAAGGAATGTTCATCATCCGTACCCAAGTGAAATGCATGAGCAACCTGATGTGATAAGCATATAATCGGGAGAAACGACCTTCAGAACTGAAATACTTCATGGTCAATTTCATTAGTGGAGCATACTCATCTTTGAGATATCGGAAAGGAAACACTCTCTTGAGCTGCCTCAAGAAACCGGGTTTAATATATGGCTCATAATGCTGCCGGTCAATCTTTTGCCTCTTGTTCCATGGCTCTCCAATGTTAGGTATGCCAGTTTCTTGTGAGATAGATTTTGGTGTAAGTGTGAAAGTGACACCAGCCAAAGTAACTCAATCACCATGTAAATGCAGTACAAATAAGCGAGCCAACTCATGATGGACTTGAACAGTAGCAACCTTCTCACAAAATTCATAACATAACTGAAACTGGAAACAAGAGATGGCAAGAAGGTAGGCCTGCAATTATGTAAGGGTGGTTGGTTCTTCTCTAACATGTTTGCCACCTTTATGAGGCCTCCGGGGTGCATATCCCTCCATGGGTGAGTCACTTTGGGTCTCCACTTCATAATTGGATGAATGACTGGATGACATAACTGCTGCTATATAAACTGCCTTGGAGAAATAGATGTTGGTGTATGAAACTGTATTGGATTGCTCTTTTGTGATGTGGTTGAACTCTGCCACCAAGGGGAAAAAGTGAAACAAGGGACTGTTAGGATAGAGGAAAAAATATGAGGGATTAGGGACTATTGGGATAGATTTAATTAGGGAAATATGGGAGGGTTTGGGATTTTATGTATAGGATTAGGGTTTAGGGGTTTCGGATTTGAAAACTTGGGAAAAGGGATTTAGGATAGGGGTTTAGTAATTTTAGGGGGTAGGGAACAATGAAATCAGGGACAAAAGGAATAAGGGAGACGGGAGAAGGATGGAACGAGAAAACTTAGTGGCAAATAGTTGTTTAAAACCCTAGGTATCCATTTTGTATGAGAGCTTTGACATGGTAGGGTTTAGACCATCACCATTCATCCATCACCATATCATAGCACAAACGTGAATGAAATGCAATGATGGAGGCTCTACCTGGAAAATCCATGCGAATTATTGGCAAATTGGAGGAATTTTGAGTAGTTTCGGGCCTTTAAGTGTATGCGTCGCACCTTCCCAATGCGTCGTGCCCATGTAAAATAACATTGCACGTTTTCTCCTAGTGCGCCGCGCCTCCCCAGTGCATCGCACCACCTGCTCTATGCGCCGCATCGGCCAAGTTTCTTCCAAATTCACCCAAATTCTTACTTTTTCACCAAAAATTGCTTTCAGTTTCCTCCTCTTTTTTCTTGGTATGCAAATGAATTTTCAAAATGGAAAATATCTCATATAGCCATGGATTTTGATTTTTCTTTTGTCAAACCCATTTTTGTAATGTTTAAACTTTAGCACTTTTCACCTTTTAATTGAAGCTCTACTTTTTGGTTGTTTCCTTTGATTTTTTGACTAGAATGATGAAACTCTTGGAAATGTTTTGCAGGGATAGCTGACATGGAATTTGGAAAAGGATGACCAGGGCTGGACTGAAGAATTGTAGAACTCGAAAAACCTTAAAAAATTACATATTTATTACAAAAACAATTTTAACGGTTTCTTCTTCAAAACATAGTTTTGAAGGAGAGTCATTCTCAGTATTATTGGTGATGAAAATTATGCAATGAAAACTTATTAGGAACATCCTCATGACCTTCTGGTGATTATTAGACACTCTAAATCATTTATTGACAAAACCTTAATGAAACCCTAGACCTACTTGACACTAAAACCTTAAAGACAACTTTTGGCACTTTGATGAAAAGAAAACTTTATATGCTTTTTTATGAATTGACATCAACCAGCAAGTAAATGACATGAGTGAAGTATGGGGACAAGACCCTTCCTTCAGAGGATCGATGCTCCTAAATGGAATGTAGGTGATCGAGCAGAATGGGACACCTAAAATGAAATGCAGCAAAGAGTTTTTGATCTCTGACGGAGGGCTGAACAGACCGACTCTAACATTGGCTCCAATGGGGATGGTAGCTCCTTGGAGGTGTTAGAGCCTAAATATGCCTTAGGTTGAAGGAAGGTAGGACTCAAGATAACATCATACCACGCTCATCCTCGTAGCTAGCCTTACGAGGACAGGAGAGGGCTCTCTCTGGGTAAACTCAGTAAAAATACTCAATAGGATCTGAGCTGACTCAAATTGGATACTTATTTTAGGCTAGTAAATAAATATGAAAGAGATAGTTTATTGAAAGACTGGATTTTCTGGGCTGTATGGGACAAAGGACTGCATGAGCTGGGAAATTAACTCAATGACACAAAGTATTTCATGAGGCAAGATAGGCAGGAAATTTAGCAATCAAACTTAAATAATATGGAGTGGAAATACTGTTGAGAAAGCTGAAAAGGGCATATATAATGAATCCTTTTCAGACAGAAGAAGAAACACAAAGCAGGAATGCCTTCCCAAGGTAGAGCAGTAAACTGGATTCTACCTTTCTTACTTAAAAGTATTCAACTAGAAGTGATTATGAATGAACTATAAAACATAACAAAATACATATGAAACAGAAAGAAAAGACATGCTAAAATCACACCACATGAATCTCATAAATCAGAGCTGCATCATTTCATTAATTCTCTGCTAAAACTATATAGTGAAAGCGCTAGGATTTTTTCTCCACCCTCCTCCCAAAAATTCCCACCCCTTACGAATGATTTTCAATAATATAAACCCAGAGGTGGGAAAACAAATAGATGAAAATAGGGAGCTGTTTCAAAAGCCATCCATCTGTTCTAAAAATAGAACAACATTCCATTATTTTACTTGAAAATTTATAATGACCAATGAAAAGGCGACAATTGTAGTGTGAATCTCATTGAATCATGACTAAAGACAGAAATAGGCCTCTGTTCCTATCTCTTTGTTGTCGTAGATGTATTCATTTCTAATTTTGGCTTTCGGTTTCTGACTTTTCACCTTCCCTTTGTCGTTTGAATAAAAACCAATTTTTTATAACTAGCATCCTTTGCGACTATTTGAACTGCAATCTAAAGATTTTCCTCCTGTATGAGTTCCAAAAGTTTCTTTTGCCTCTGCCTCGAATATCGAGCCTGGTTTACTTTCACAGGATGACAGAGTTGCCTAAGTAGGCTTGCGCAAATTCTCATCCGGACTCAACGCATTTGTCAATAAAGTATACAAAGTCGGAAGATCAGCCGTGGACAGCGCCATTTAAGTAAGCTATCATGTGTATCCACGATAGCCCAGAAGAAGCAACTGGATAACATTAGCAGTCTACGTTTCTTTTCATCAGAACCAACTGCTTCCAGGACAGAGGGATATTGTTTTGGCATGATTAAAGAATCAAATTTGGACAAAGAGCAGTGATGGAGGCTCAACTTGTCAAATTCGTGCGCGTTTTGGGCGATGGGGGAAGGTTTCTGCCATTTTTTGGCTTTATGGATGTGTGCACTACGCAACACACCCAGTGCACCATGTGGGCTGAATGCGCTGCACCTGACCAAATTTGCATTGTGGTATGCGGCTCTATGCGGTGCGTCGCGCCTATGCACCGCGCCTGCTCCCAATGCGCCGCGCACAATTCTTCAAGACACAGTCCAGTCTTAGCACACTATTTCAGCTTCTCACCACTGAACCTCTACCTTCAATGAATCTCTTGGATGCAAATGGCTATTCAAACAATGAAAATATCTTATATAGTGGTGAATTTAATGTTTGTTTCTCAAAAACCCATTATGCAATGTTTGGCATCAAGACTTTTTTGTATTAATACAACTCTGTCTTTTATTCATTCTCTGATGTTATAAGCTTGAATGATGGCTTCTTGGTTGATTTTTGCAGGGATGGTGGCATCAATCCTTGGTAAAGGATGACCAGAGTTTGCATGGTGAAGTACTACACGGTGGAAAGATACATATTTATTACAAAAACAAATTTGACAATTTCTTCTTCAAAACAGAGTTTTGAAGAAGAAACATCCTCGAGCATATTTGATAATGAAAATCTTGAAATGACAACTTATTGAAAACATCCTCATGGCCTGCAGGCATTGTTTAATATTTTTGAAGACCAAACCCTAGACCTAGAAGCTAAAATGACTCTTTGTTGACTAAAATAGCATCCAAGACTTTAAATGACGTGAAATGAACTTTGATGAATTTTGACCAACCCGGTAGGTACAAAGCATGAGGGAAACGAGAACACCAAGCCCTTCCGTCAGTCTATGGCATGCCCCTAGGGAAATGAAACTAAATGGATTGAGTGAGACACCTAAAAATGAAATGCAATAAAGATATTTTGATCTGGGTATATAGTGAAAGCACTGGGTTTTTTGCTCCACCCTCCTTCTAGAAATTCCCACCCCTTACGAATGATTTTCAATAATATAAACCTAGAGGTGGGAAAACAAATTGATGAAAATAGGGAGTCGATTCAAAAGCCATCCATCTGTTCTAAAAACAGAACAACATTCCATTATTTTACTTGAAAATTTCTGATGACCAATGAAAAGGCAACAATTGTAGTGTGAATCTCATTGAATCATGACTAAAGACAAAAATAGGCCTCCGTTCCTATCTCTCTACTGTGGTAGATGTATTCATTTCTAATTTTGGCTTTCGGTTTCTAGCTTTTCACCTTCCCTTTGTCGTTTGAATAAAAACCAATTTTTTATAACTAGCATCCTTTGCGACATTTGGGGTGATTTCATTTTAATGCGACAACTTTTCAGGCATGTGATGATATGAGTACACCTGTCAAAGGTTTCCATCCAGATCGACCAAACGACATATGCTTATGGATCGGTGATTTTATTGTAGCCGAACTCCAAAACAGGAGGGAGAACATATTGACTATTGAATGAATACAGATGTGCATTGTGAATTGCAATCAAAACCTTCATCAACTTCATGCATGCCATCACTATAAAAGGATGAAAATTAATTTGACATTGGTGAAAAACAGAATGATACAGAAGAAAAGATTGAACTGCTTGCAACAAGGAAGGGCAGACTTCCTTAACTGGTGGAACCTCTTGAATATTTTTTGCATCACTTTGAAATCCTCAAACAACCATTCACTGCAGTGCCTTCAAACATAGCATCCATCTCTCACATGTCAACTGTAGTTTTCATTGATGTTCCTCTGGGAATACAGTTCCTATAGAAGATTGAACAATAGTAGAAAATTCTTGAAGAATAGTTTACACATCAGTACGCTAGCGATGCCATGCATAAACAAAAAGCTAAGAAGTTATCTCTGCAAAGTTACGTTGATCTACAGTGAGATGTTTGGTTGATAACTCTTTCAATGTTTGATTGAGAACCATGTACACCCTGTGTGTGGTAAGGATATCAGTTGACTGAAGCTGCTGCACAAGAATAGAGAAGAGCTCTGGCCATTCTTTTGGATAGTCAAAGCGTGAAATTTTTGACACCAAAACAACCATTTGAACTACAATCTGAGGATTTTCCTCCTGTATGAGTTCCAAAAGTTTCTTTTGCCTTTGCCTCCAATATCGAGCCTGGTTTACTTCCATAGGACGACAGAGTTGCCTCAGCAGGCTTGTGCAAATTCTCATCCGGACTCAACGCATTCGTCAATAAAGTATACAAAGTCGGAAGATCAGTCGTGGACAGTGCCATTTAAGCAAGCTATTATGTGTATCCGTGACAGCCCACAAGAAGCAACTGGATAGCATTAGCAGTCCACGTTTCTTTTCATCATAACCAACTACTTCCAGGACATAGGGATGTTGTTTTGGCATGATTTGAAGAATCAAATTTGGAAAAAGAGCAATGATGGAAGCTCAACTTGTCAAATTCATGCGTGTTTTGGGCGATGAGGGAATGGTTTGGCCATTTTTTGGCTTTCTGGCTGTGTACCCCGTGCAGCACACCTAGTGCACCGCATGGGATGAATGCGTCGCACCCGACCAAATTTGCACTGTGGTATGTGGCTCTATGCGCCGCGTCGCGCCTATGCGTTGTTCCTGCTCCCAATGCGCCGCGCACAATTCTTCAAGACGTAGTCCAGTCTTAGCACACTATTTCGGCTTCTCACAACTGAACTTCGACCTTCAATGAATCTCTTGGATGCAAATGGCTATTCAAACAATGAAAATATCTTATATAATGGTGAATTTAATGTTTGTTTCTCACAAACCCATTATGCAATGTTTGGCATCAAGACTTTTTCATATTAATACAACTTTGTCTTTTTTTCATTCTCTGATTTTCTGAGCTTGAATGATGGCTTCTTGGTTGATTTGTGCAGATATGGTGGCATCGAAACTTGGCAAAGGATGACCATAGTTTGCATGGTGAAGTAGTACATGGTGGAAAGATACATATTTATTACAAAAACAAATTTGACAATTTCTTCTTCAAAACAGAGTTTTGAAGAAGAAACATCCTCGAGCATATTTGATAATGAAAATATTGAATTGACAACTTATTGAAAACACCCTCATGGCCTGTGGGCATTGTTTAATATTTCTGAAGACCAAACCCTAGACCTAGAAGCTAAAATGACTCTTTGTTGACTAAAATAGCATCTAAGACTGTAAATGACATGAAATGAAATTTGATGAATTTTGAGAAATTTTGACCAACCCGACAGGTACAAAGCATGAGGGAAACGAGAACACCAAGCCCTTCCGCCAGTCAATGGCATGCCCCTAGTGAAATGCAACTGAATGAATCGAGTGAGACACCTAAAAATGAAATGCAATAAAGAGATTTTGATCTCTGACGAAGGGCTGACAAGACTGAATCTAACAGGAGGTGCCAAGAACTACAGACTTCTGGGAGAGTAGGCAGTGCCTTCATCGATTGGGCTATGGAGTCCATTATTTTGAGAAATCCACACAAGACTTTTGACTCAATTTATTAACTAAAACTTGACTCAAGCTAACTCAATTTTGAACCTAAAATGACTCAAAGACTGACTTGAGAAACTCAAACCAAAGCTGAAATCATCCTTCAGAATTATAGCCTTCACTTTGGGCCCCAAACTGAAGAAAAGATCACAACGCACTCTTGCAATGAAACTGAAAATAAAATAGTATATACAATGAAAATATAAGCAGCAGAAAATTTCTCAAAAATGATATCGCTTGAGCAGCCGACCATTGACCGGCCCTCCGAGACATTCTTCCCCATTCATCTCCTTTAGAAGAAAAGCATTCTGACCACGATATGCAACAATTTTGAAGGGACCATTCCAGAGTTTTTCAAACTTACCGTGCTTACCCTTTTCCTCATTCCTTGCATCCCATTTTAGCACCACTTCCTCCAATTGGAATTTGTCTGCCTTTGCTTTTCTGTCATAGATTTTCTTAATCCGCTCCTGCAACTTTGATGTGTTTTGGAAAACTTCTTCTCTTGTCTGCTGCAAATGGACCATTTGATTTAGTCTTCTCTGCATATGATCTTCTTCATTGCCGGCCTCTTGAAGAAGTTTGACTACAGGAGCTGCTAAAGAGGAAGGAAACACTGTATCAATGCCATAAACAA
>APFE030265344.1:0-17356 GCA_000404065.3 Pinus taeda | reverse complement strand
GGTTACATGCGTTGAATTATTTTTTTGTCAATTAGCTTAGTCTCCTTTGAGCTAGCTTTCATCCATCATTGATAAAGCTTCTTCTGTGAGCCTATAGAAGTTGGCTTGAGCCCTAACAGACTTGTGCCAGCTGACCAAGTGACAGCTGCGACAAGATCTAGTACTTGTGCATATAGCACCGTCGCTTCCAAGTTTGTACGAACAACCGAGTTGATAAAATGAGAGACAGGAAGCCTCAGGAGTTGTAGCATTATTGCTACAATACTAGAGCTCACCAGAAGGATGGGACCTGGAGGCTCTATATTGACTATCGATCACTGAACAAGATCACTATTTGGAATAAGTACCCAATCTCGTGGATTGATGACCTTCTGAACTAGCTCAAAGGTGCCAAATATTTCGTCAAGATTGACTTGAAGTCAGGTTATCACCAGGTGCCTATCGAACCCTCTGATGTGTGGAAGTATGCCTACAAATCCAAGGAGGGCCTTTTTGAATGGTTGGTCATGTCATTTGATTTGATGAATGCCCCTACAACCTTCATGATACTGATGGAAGACATCTTGTGACCCTTCACCAATGCATTAGTGCTGGTGTATCTAGATGACATATTCATCTTCAGCTAGAGTTAGGACGAGAACCTCCACCATATTCGACAGGTCCTTCAAACCCTCCAACAACATAAGTTGTGTGATAACTTGGAGAAATGCACTTTTGGCTTGACCCAGGTTCAATATTTGGGATACATCATTGATGAGGAGGGTGTACATGTGGACCCATCCAAGATACATGTAATTCAGGATTGGCCAGGCCCAACCACTCTAAGAGAGCTCCGCAACTTTTTTGGACTTGCCAATTTCTACCATAGGTTCATGTTGGGTTCTCTCATATCACTTGGCCTTTAAGTCAAGTCAACAAGCGCAGAACAAAATAAAATTTTCTTTGGTCATAAACCCAACAAAAAGCATTCTCCTAGTTAAAGAATCTCCTCTACTCTGCACTAGTTCTCACGTTACCAAAATTGTAATAACCATTTGAGATTGAGACAAATTCCTCCGACTATCCTATTGGTGCAGTTCTTAGTCAGTATGGGCATCTAGTGGTTTACCATAGTGAGACACTTTCAGAAACAGTCCAAAAGTACCCCACTTACGAAAAATAAATGTATTACATTGTGCGAGCCTACCATCAATGGAATTATTACATTATGCGGAAGGAAACGGTCATCCACATAGAACACTAACCTCTATAGTTCATACAGATACAAGGGAAGTTGCAAAATGATCTCCATCAGAAATGGTCCACCTATCTGCAACAATTCAATTTGAACCTTAAGTATAAGAAGGGAAGCACCAATAACATCGTTGATTTCTTGAGTTGACCACCGATCATGGTGCTAATCACTGTGCTCAACTCCTATGGGCACGAGACATCGGGTTGACGGCACCATTACAAGAGTGATCTAGAATTTGGCAACATATACTAGACACTCCTACAAGGGAAGGAAGTTATAAATTTTCACCTTCAGGATGCACTATTATGCCACCTAGGACACATATGTCTTCCTTCAAGTGAGTGCGACAAGATGATTTGGAAGGTGCATTAGAGTCGGGTCGCTAGACATTTCAGAGTATAGAAAATAGTGGTGGTATTACATAATTATTTTTGTGGGCTCAAACTTCGTAAGGATGTTGGGAAGTACATTAGATCCTACACCAACTCTTCCATTGCTAAACCAACCATCAAGAAGCAAGGCATGCATACTCCTCTACCTACTCCTCATTGGCCTTGGGAATCTGTCTCCATGGATTACATGTTGGGCCTTCCTTCTACTAAGCATGGTAATGATTTCATTTTCGTGGTCATTGACAGATTCTCTAAGATGGCCATCATGGTGGCCTGCAAGAAGAGTATCACAAAAGAGGCCATGGCTAAGCTCTTCTTTGAGCGAGTGTGGGTACACTTTGGGATCCCACAGTCCATTGTCTCAGATTGGGACATCACATTCCTGAGTGTATTTTGGTTATGTCTCTAGTCGATGTTGAGTACAAAACTTACTAATTCTACGACTTTCCATCCCAAAATGATGGCCAAACAGAGGTTTTCAACATGATGATTGTACACATTCTACGCATGTACAACTTGAAGCATCCACACACATGGGATGAAAGTATCCCATATGTCCAACACAACTACAATAAAGCTCTCCATAGCTAAACAGGCCACAACCTTAGCCATTATGCCCCATTCATGTGGTCATACCATTTATAGCCACTCAGGTAGATTTGACTCATGTTCAGTCTAAATCTGAAAGGGCTAACAACTTCATTGAGTGCATTCAACACATCTGCCAATAGGTCCATGAGATATTGGACTAAGGAAATGTTAAGTACAAGCAGTGACATGATCAACATCAAGTGTCACACAAGTTCCAGGTAGGCGACAAAGATTGGCTACATTTGCAGAAGGAGTGCCTTGCTAGACCCCACCGCAAGCTTCGCCCACTCTGATATGGGCCATAAACCATTTCCAAGGCCATCGATGACAATTTCTTTGATCTCAACATCCCACCGTTCCTTGGTCTACATCCAGTGTTCAATGTAGATCATCTTTTGTTGGGCAGCAGATCCCCCGCGTAACGGTTTTGGGGCTTAAAGTCCACATTTTTGGGTATTGTATTATAAAAGCTCCATGAAGTGCACAGAGCGCAAATGGTAATGGGTCAAATCTAAGGGTAGTCCACCCTAAAATATTGTAAATTAATCTAGAACGTGTCGGCCTACCAATGGTCCAAGGACCATGGGAATGTATAAATAAGAGCGAGGCTCTAAGTGCAAAAGACAGTTTTGGTAATGTACGAAGTACTATGGGTGTCTAAAAGGGATAGTAGATCTAAGTCTGTAAGTTCAAAGTTTGGGTTGTAATAGGATATAGAGGCTCTGCAGCTGTGTGCGTGGAGGCCTAGTAGAATCCACAGCTGTGTGTGTGGACCCCTACAGCTGAGTGCGCAGGGCAGGAAGTGGATTGTAAATGGATTAAGGCATTAATAAAGATAAGTGATTTTGAAATATCATGTATCTGTTCCAGATTCTGGTTTATGCATCTGTTTATGATTTATGATTATGCGCCTGTCTGTTTATGTTAAATGATAACTGAAAATACTGTGACTGTTGTTAGAGTCGGTCTTGTGAGTCCTCCATTAGATATCAAAACTCTTTATGCATTTCATTTTTAGGAGTCCCACTCCATTCACTCAGCTACATTCCACTAAGGGAATGCCATAATCTGACGGAAAATGTCATGCTAGTCATTTGCCCTCATGTCTAGCTCCTGCTGGCTTAGGTCTTTGGTCAAAGATCACTAAAGTCCATGAAAGTCAAGGTCTGGTCCTTTAACGGACAAAAGTCATTTTCGATCATTAAGTCTAGGGATTAATCAATTTGGTCTTCAACCATGTCCAATTAAGCCATGCAAGCTAGAGTGAGGCCCTTACAAAGTTATGATTCAGAGAGTTTCATCGTCATGTTGATAAACTTCGATTGTTCCTCAAAACTATGTTTTGAAGAAAAGTCAAACAGTGTCATTTGTGGTAAAATTTTCAAAAAGGTCGTCAGTTGATTCCTTCAAGTGAATTCATGGTTTTCATGGCCAAATGCCCTGTCATGCAATCCCTACAAAGAGTGCCGAAAATTTCATCATTTGAACTAAAATTTCAAAGGGAAAAGTGAAATTCAGTGTTGCTTTAAGTCAGTGAAAAGCATCAAAACATAACATTAGTGTCACGCGGAATAAGTCGATCTTGCGGACAAGATAGACCTTCCTAGAATCTAAAGAAGATCTAATGACAAGCAAACCAACCAGACACTATCTTTCTCTAAATGTTCTTTATAAATAATGGCAAACAAATGTGTTTAAGGCCTACCTCATGTCCAACGCAAGTTTGGGGATGCCTTCGCTCCTTTGATCCAAGTAAGTTCCTTTGTCGCAAACCTGCAAACACAAACAAGGTAAACAATTAAATAGCACCTGAATAACCAGTATTATAAAACATATTTAACATGAAAGTCAAAGAGTCCATGAAACAAATAACATAAGATACTTGTTGAGAAAAATGAGCTTGATTGTATTAATTCAAAAGAAGAAGAACTTTACAACCTTTGCCTTGACGCTGTACAAGCTCCTCCCAGGGTCCAACAAGAAGTCTTCTCTACTTTGACAAGCTTCACTCACTCCCTAATGAAGCCAAAAAGGTATGTGATCTCTCCTCTTAAGCTCAAATAGAAGTCTTGATTTCACCAGCATTTACCCTAAAAAATGTTCAGCTTCTAACCTCCCTAGCCACTAACCTAATGCCTCAATCTATAGTGCAATGGAGGGCAGTTACTAGGTCCTCCTTCAAAGGGATAGAATCCTCCTTCAAAGGGATAGCTCCTCCTAACAAGGGATTAGCTCCTCCTCTTATGGGATGCATGAACCACTTTGGAGCGAAAAATCCACATCAAAATTCCTTCTAGAAAACTCTAGAATTAACCCAAAGTAATTTTTTTAAGATAAAAATTGCGCCTTTTGACTTTCACAGGGGTACGCACCCTCCCCTTTACATACAGAGTGTACAAGTACGTAGATATCCTAAACAAAAGGTGCAGGCCCGCAGGAAAAAGTGAGAGAAAGTGTGAAACCAGAGTTACATTGCTTTTTTGATGTCTTTTTCTCATTTCCAAAGCTTGTTTTGAAGAGCTGAGGTCTGAGACTTGCTTAGGAAGCTGGTATAGGTTGTGATAGACCCATACCGACTGCAAATAATCAAGGTGACGATATTTTTGTGTAACATAGGCAACTTTCAGTCCTTGGCCTTATGCCCAATATTTTCACACACAAAATATCTTATTTGACAAAGGGACAAAGGAATATCTAGATATTTTCTGTTGATCTGATTTTTATTCCTTGCATGTGCCCTGAATTCAATAGCCCTATGGCCAAAATCATTGCATGAGAAAAAATAGTCATAAAATGGACTATTATACCTGACTTATGGAGATCTTTTTTGAATGCATGCTTGAGGCTACTTCCCCTTTTTCTGGTCCTTTTGATGAGAACGTGTGATCTCACCACTACCGTAAATTTCGACTATGTGCCCATGAAATCCACATTTATAACATTTCCCAATTCTATTCTTCTTCTTTGGCCTTCTTCACTTGTTATTATGGTTCTTGCATGATTCTTGATTCTTATTTTTCTCATTGCTACTAGTTGCTCCATTTTTCTGATTTGCTTGTAGATGCTTGAGCACTAGTTTTGAATCTTTTTAATTCCTTCCTTGCATAAATTTCTTCAGCCATCACTTTTTGGAATTCATCCTCCAACTCCTTATACTTCTTCCTCATTCCATTTTTTATTTTTTCTTGCTTCTTCCAACTAAATTTTCAGATCTAAAATTTCTTCTTAAATGCACACTCCTTTTCAAAAAAAGATGCAGCAACGTCTATTGATCTTTATTTTTAGGCGTGATCTTTTTAATTTATGCTTCTAGGACGATTACCTTCGATCACTCATGATCTTTGCAACTAATCTCTTCTTCTCGTTCCTCTTGATTGATGCTTGATCTATCACTTCTATCACCAGTTCCTTCATCTTCTTCTTATGAGAATGCTTGATTTGTGACTACAATAAGAGTAGAATCCCTTGCATGGTTTTCCATTTTTGAAATCTGCAATTTTCCTCCAAGATAAAAATTCTGCAACCTATCCAAAATCTCTTTGGGAGTCTCACAATGCTTCACATACATCTTATTAGATCTTGGAATTCCATGCAAAATAATTTCTTTAGCTTTATCATTCAACTCATATTCAATTCGATATTCCACTAATGGAAAAATATTTTCATCAATGGAAAAAAATATGAATCCAAATTTGCTCTCCAAGCCGCAAATTTACCTTTATGAGGAATTGGAATTCCTTGCTGATCCATTTCAAAAAAATTGCAAAAATCTGCCAAAATATCCAAAATCCACTCTACAATGATCACCGTTACACGCAAAGCCTTCGCTGTGATACCAAATTTATTGAACTATATCACTACTTGGGGGGGGGGGTGGAATCAATAGTGATTGGCTTTATTCATTTTTAAAAAATTTCATTACAATATCAAATAGCCACACACTCACCATATTAGTTTATCAAAATATGAAAGAAAAAAACTCATAAAATAATAACATGAGGAAGTCAACATAAGCATGCACACATAAAACACAAGTATTTATGGTGGAAACCCTTTCGGAGAACTCACCTACAGTCAATTCTTCTATTAATCCGTTGAACATGATTTTAGATGGATTATCTTACACCCATAAGCTGGAAGATTTGGTTTTTATTATTGTATGATGGCACCTATTCTCATGGATCTACATAAATCTATCCACTTCTTCTATTAATCCGTTGAACATGATTTTAGATGGATTATCTTACACCCATAAGCTGGAAGATTTGGTTTTTATTATTGTATGATGGCACCTATTCTCATGGATCTACATAAATCTATCCACTTCTTCTATTAATCCGTTGAACATGATTTTAGATGGATTATCTTACACCCATAAGCTGGAAGATTTGGTTTTTATTATTGTATGATGGCACCTATTCTCATAAATCTACATAAATCTATCCACTGGAAGCATCCACGACCAAAAACCCTTACCCATCACCCATTGGACTATCCAACACCAATTGGATGGAGAAATGTGTTCCTTTCCTTCTACTGAATATGCTGAGTCAATTGTCTACTCTGAAGCATCCACGCCTTCACTTCCTCCATGAAAACCACATTTCATATATTTTCAAACCGGGCTACCAAACTGCTCAACAGGAACATCACAACAACAATCTCTTCAAACCACAAAATCAAAACTCCAAAATAAAGTGAATCAACACAAATGTTGCATGAAGTAATCTGATAAATGCATAAGACAAAACCTTCTCTTCAATAATAATTTTTCTCACAAATAGTTGTTGCAACCAACAAACAAAATGGAGAATACATAAGCTATTATGAACCACAAAATAGATCTGCAATCAAACTCTATTTCATCTCCTCACTCACTGCACCAAATGTTGGTTGAAACATACTTCTATTATTTGTTGCAACACTTACAAACTGCTTCAGAAAATCTACATCATACAATTCTCACTACTTTCACATTATTCTCCAAACTCACTCTCACTCAACAAATTACTCATCAAACCATTTTTTCTTCTTTTCTTTTTTAACTCAATAGCAAATTATCTTCATCAATCTTGAATCCAATACCAAAGGAAAATACTAAGGTAATACCAATACCAAGTGTAAATACTTTGAGGTTAATGTTGTGCAAGACAAAATACCAAATGTGAATATCATGCTAATAGCAATACCAAGGGCACATGTACCATGGTAATCTCCAAGCCAATTCCATGGGAAAATACCATGGTTAACCCAATACCATGGACACTGTACCATTGTCATCTCCAAGCAATACCATGGGTAAATACCATGGCTATGCCAATACCATGGACCCCTCTACCATGGTAATCTCCAAGCCAATACCATGGGAAAATACCATGGTTATCCTAATATCATGGACACCTATACCATGGTAATATCCAAGTCAATACTAGAGGTAAATACCATGGTTATGCCAATACCACAAAGCTCTGTACCATGGAAATCTCCAAGCCAATACCATAGGAAGATACCATGGTAATACCAATACATGTAGTCCTAATACTTTGTGTTGACCTACACCACACACAAACCAATATTGTGGTAATGGTAATACGATGAATACATGTACTATGGTAATAATATACTCATCACCACAATCCAACATTCTATATACAACACCTACAAATCACATTTCCATCCTCACATCTTCATACTAGTAGACATGCCAAAAACCATCTACACATCATCCACTTCCAGCCAATTATATATGTGCACAACCAACTAACCTGCAGCCCAAACTACTAGGTTGACATCAATGATAACTATAAAAACTACAATACACATCAATACCAACAATAACAATGATTTACCGTTGAACCACATGTTCACTTTGTGAAATAAATAGTGGAAAATAGTTTTTTCTATTTTACTTTTAATTTACTTCTGCATTAATGTGTTTCAAGATGAAGCATTAGTTGGGTTGGTCCCAAGATCTCTGCCCAACAAGTGGAACCATCTAATTGTTACAACGATGTGTCATTGAAATTATGCATGTATGCTATTTTTTAACAAAATATTCTACAACTAGAAGAAAAACACAACCGTACATCGTCTCAATTTTCCGACTACTACTATACAACCCAACATTTGACCAATGATTAGAATCCACACATTGTTTTATTTGTGGGTATTTTGTAGGGCCGATTCCAAAGCATGGATTAGAACCTGTGATTCATCGTTGCATGTTTTCTCATGCACGCTTTGAACAACAACAAAACCTCGCACCCTCATTTTATTGTATTCCCTCATTTTATTGTATTTTATTTTATTCGACCATGCTTTTAACCTCCGGCGTCGTGGGTTTTTTAAATTGTCATTGGTTTTATTTTTTTAATGTTTGTTTTATGTCCTCACCATCGTTCTTTTCATTTTATTATGTAAAAGGTTTTTAATAAACAATTTCTTTTATATTTTATATTTTAACAATGTTCGTTGGTTTAAATTTGTTTTTGTTGTTTGTTATGTTTTTTTGGTTTCATGTTTTATTTTTATTTTTTTTATGTTTTACATATGTTTTATTTTCTTATGTTTTGTTTTTTTATGGTTTTTTTTTAATTTTTTATATATTTATTTTATGTTTTGTTTTTATTTAATTTGTATTTTTTTGAGTTTTTGCTTTTGGTTGTTTTATTTTTATTTCTATTTTTTTTAAATAAGTGTTTTTAGGTATATATTTATATGTATATATATTTAACATATTTTATATATTTTTTATTGTTATTTTTTCTTTATGTTTTTTATTAAAAATAAAGAATTTATTTTAGAAATTTTGGAAAAATTTAATTATTTTTGTTTCTCTTACAAAAATCATTCTAGCACAATTTGAGACAAGTAATTGAGTTGGAGATCAAAATTTAAACATTTTTTTAAATTGATAGTAATTTTAGTTCCCATAGTCATTTCCTTTTTTCAAATCTTTAACATATATGAATTAATCTCAAACCTCAAACTGTTAGCTCCCAAAACTCTACTTGTTCTCCTCCTTCATAAACATCCCTTCTCTTGTAGATCTTTCTACCAATGGTTAGTGAACAAGGTGGCTCTTACTACACCACCAAATGGAAATTTATAAAAAACTAATGAAATCAAACTTCAAAACAAAAACTCAAAAACATCACCAAATTTGGTTTTATTTCTTTATTCTATCCTACTGTATTTTGAAAAAGAAAATATTTTGTTAAGTGTAGGGAAATTTCTAGTGAAGTCATTTATGGATCAAGATCTCTAGTATGCCCATATCCAACATTGAAAAATATACCTCGATATACACTAGGATATGAGAAACTAATTATATATTTGAAATTGGTGCCAAGGTTTGTTAACGAATGGAAGAATGTTGTGGTCTGGTAAATATTTGGAACCAATATTCAATGTAGTCTTTGCTTTCCAAGAAATGCTTGACCATCATTTTAGATCTCTTGTCCACAAAATGATTAGTGTTGAAACTCTTATAGTACCAAAATTGGTGGAAATTCAAGCATCCTAAATGATTTTTAACATAAATTTTAGCTATGCATTTAAACATAAATGCAACTAAAATGTGATCCAATTATAACAACTTTGATTAGGAAGAAACGCACAATCATGATGCGCAAGTTCTTACCTATCATCTTACCTCTCCTCCTAAATATAATTGTGTTAAATAAAACACATTCTAGATTGAAAACTAATTTTTGTATATACTCCCCTAGCAAGAATGCCAAAATGTTGGGTAAATTAATTGTGAGTTAAATTACTTATCATTAATTATCAATCCAAGTCCACATACTTGTGAAGTACACAACATTATAGGTGATAGGACATCAACTTTCAATTTTAATTTTAAAAGAATAATTATAATCTATCAATAGAAAGAAAAGAATGGTAAATCCATGCAAATGAATCAAAATAATGTGATGGGGTGAAAATGAAATATTAACCTAAAAAGAAATTGAATATTAAAGACTACAAATGCAAGGAAAATCTATGAGATGAAATCTAGTCAAAACACACACACATACTTCATTTTGATGAAAGTAATGAAATGGATATTCTTGAAGGGAGTAAAAGCAAAGGAAACTATTCTAATCTAGTGAAAGAAAGGACAATCTATTCTAGGAAAGCAAAGAACTTTTAATCTAATGAAATAAAAGAAACTAATGCTAATTAAAGTAGTAAATTTAATTTAGAAAATGCGAGTAAACGTAATCTAGAAAGCTTGTAAATTTAATCTATTAAAATGATAGAATTAACTATTAAAGAATTGAAGACTATAAAGGAATTCGTAAGTTTAGTGTGTGTCAAAAGCTTTGAATTCATTCATGAATTAAAACCAAGATATGCCTATGAATGCTTGTGCAAGAAACTATGTGTTAAAACAATCTGTGATATGGCTATGAATGCAAATGAAATGAGTGCACAAAGAAGAAGCTAAAAAAGTTAATATTTTAAGTATTTTAAAAGTAATTCAAGTGCTGGATCGAAAAAATAACACAAATGAAATAAGCATAAAATAACGTAAATACTGTGCGTAGAAAACAAAGCAGCTAATCAAAATACTTGAAATAAACCTTACAAAAATGAGCATAAAATAAACTGGTCTATCTTGGATACATGAAACAGTAAAATACACTCGTACTCATCAGGAAGCCCTCCTAAAGTGCACAAGAGGTGGAAATTTAAAGAAGTTATTGATCAAACACTACATCTCATCATGAAGGCATAATGATATCAAAGGATTGTATTAACTAAATAGTGCATGAACTTCAATAATATTCATCACATCGGACATAACATAGTTTATCATTCACCTTTTGAATGTAAAAGACACTCCTATTTATACAAAAATGAATATAACTAAGTAATAAATGTAGATCCACAAATATCTCCTAGATCCACAAATATCTCATCTGGTTACAACCATGTGTGAAAATCTAGAAAGTAACATCTCTTTATATCCTCTCAAAAATCTCTAAAATATTTGATATGATCCTTATCCATGAAATGTGTTTAACCAATGATCTCAAATTTCCTCAAATATTCAAGAATTTTAAGAGAAAATTCAAATTTGATACTTAGATGCCAAATATGACTTTGCTGGAATCTTCAAATGTGCCTACAAACATCACAAAACGCATCCAACTTTTAGATATAAGTGAATACATGTTATTTTTGGTAATTATTTAACCATAAATTCACTCAAAATACTGAGATAAATGTTTCAGATGTTTCAGAAAATAATAAGTGTAAACTCATATGTGATCATAAAAATGGTCTTAGTGTAAGGTGATGTAGCTATGGAATATGGTAAATGTGGAAGCAAGGTGGAAGAAAAGAGAGTGAAAAGGATAACATTTTGGAGACCCAACATTTCCCCCCAACTGAAGAAGTTGCATGAGGTTTTGATTGATTTCCATGGATTGTAGCCTTTTTTGGAGTGAAATATTAAGTCATTTCGTGACTTTGAGATATTCCTCATGACTTGTAAAGTCTTCTTATTTTTCTCAAGATCTTGATATTGTGGAGAGACTTTCTTTTCTAAAAGATATCTAAGTGGAGCCTCTTGTGGTTGGTTCTTGTGTGGCAACCATAAGTATTTCAAGTGTTGGTTCTTGTGTGGCAACACATTTATTTCATTCTTCTTCTTGCTATAACAAAGAATACTTGAAAAATGAATTCAAAATGAAGACATATTCATATACAAATGAAGCGATCCTTGCTTATAATATAAATATTTTCAAAACAATACTTAGTTGGGAGAAAAATGTTGGTCAATAATATATGAGATTATGGAATATGGAATTGACAAATGGTAATGGATAAACCCCCCCAATTGATGGTACTTTATGTTGTTTGTTGGGTATGTGTGATGGATTTTTATGTGGACCCAATAATAGTTGGGTGGACCCAAGGGTCGTGGGCATACATACCCATGTTTTTGCGCATGGTTTTCATGCGTGGTTTTGAGCGTGATGGTTTTTTCTCATGGCATTTTGAAGATTCGGCTAAAAGAACTACCGTTATGTTCTAATCCATGGTTAATGGAGGGGTTTATGGATGCTTCGACATGTATATAACGCATTGTAACATTGAAAGGAATATAATGAAGAATCAATCTAGTTTTCCTGGTTTGGGTTCTAAGAGAAAATATTTGTTTATATTTTATATTCTCACCATTGTTTATTTTTCTATTTTAAGAATTCATTTGTAGGTAATTTCTATACAGTATTAAAACCTACATATTTTGAAAATGGGGAAAGCAATGTCACATGGAAAATTTTCCAAATACATATATTTAAGCATTCAAGGAGTTAATGATTAAATAATAGAAAAAAAAAACATACCTTCAACTACCTAAAAATTCAATAAGCTATGCATCTGTGAGGTCTTGGCTATTGCTATTGGATCATAGTATGTGAAGTGAAAGAATTTGATTTGCTCCTTCATCTCTTGGATGTATGAATAGTGGATGAAATCTGAATTTGGAATCTTTGTGCCTTATTATTACTAGAACTAAGCTACTACTGTTGAACTCAAAATTTGGATCTGATTTATTGGAACATTATTATGACTTGTTGAAACCATATGGTCTTCATTCATATCTGCATTGTACCATAATTATTTTCTATGTGAATATTTTTTGTTGATGTCGAACTGTTGATAGCCTGAAATGGCCATGTCAACATTTTAATGGAGACCACCTGGTTGGAAACTTTAAAAAACTCCTTTTTTTGTTTGGAATGGTGGTTCCGACTGGTTTGATTGTGTCCAGCTACCCTCTCTCTTACTCTATTGGATTATAGCATATCTATTACTTTCCAATAGAGAAGAGACATCATATCCACCCCCTTGCAGAGCTCATGCAAGAAAGTGATCCTTACCTTGAATTAGTGGCTCAGCTAGGCCACTCTAAAGTCTGCCCCTTGCATAAGAGGACTTCTAGAATGCATTAATTAAAACTAAATACAAATATACTCTATATAACAGAAAGTAAATCCTAAATCTATCTCGATTGAAAGAAGGATTAGTCCCCGTCTCAACCAAGAGCAAGGTAAAAGGGAATTTGGACCAACTTTGAATTTGGAATAAAAATGAAGTCAATAAGCTCAGGAAATATTTTCAAGACTTATCTCTAGTTCAAGCAAGTATATGTATTCAACTATATGATGAATAGTCATCAGATCTCTGGTACAAATACATCCAAATTCAAATAATGAATTCAAACTAAAACATATATGACTGCATTAAGGAAATAGTTCTCATAAAACAATAATTATTAAAACCATGATAAACTTGACATAAACTTGCTAAGTAGTTTATAAGTATGTCCTATTTATCTATTCGAATTCATAATTTAACTTGCTGGCAATTATATATCTCATTAAAAGATAACTTTCAAATGTTTAAAACATGCATGTTTTAAATGAATTTAAAATAGTCCAAAACTTCAAAAAACACATAATTATCTGGATCAAAAATTGCGTCAAATTTGATTAATTGCAAGCCACCAATTATCCTCTATCTCCGACAATAGTGTATAAGAATTAAAGATCTTATCATAGCCTTTGAGTGCATGAAAGTTTCAGAGCTGAAATACATTTCTTTTAATCTCCACAAATCTGATCCAAAACTAGCTAATTCTCTACAAAAATATTGCTCCCTATAGTAGTGCAAAATGCCCTTTATTTGCAGAGAATTTCCTCCCCAAGTTTCAGATATGGAAGCCCCTTTCCATTCTACAAAAGCCATATTTATAATTACAAAAAAAAATTAAAATGAGAGATTTGTTGGAGAATAAATTTTCTCCAAGGAATTTTAATTGCCTAAAATTCTTCTTTCCCTCTTGTTGGTGCAATTCTATTCCTCCAATTCTTTTCTTCCTCATCTCACCAACTCCTCTCCTACTAAAAGTTAATCAAAAGTAAATTAATTTGCAAATCAAAATCAGAATTAACGAATTTGGGAAAAAAAACATCTCCAATCGATAGAGACTTTGTTCAAATGAAAATGCAAAAAACTAAATTCAGAAAATTTGTTTTAATTGCAAATTTAGAGCTTAGTTTATGCTAATGTTTCGACTTAGTTAGTGACCAAATCTGGTCATCCAACCACTTCAGAAATATTCTCCATGATTTTATCTATCTAACGAGCCTTTCTAGGCCTTATTTGGCCAAGTAAAACTCAACTTATGAGCATCCAAAGTTGAAGTGTCAAAATTGTCAAAATTCTAGAAACATTTCTGTCTGAGCCAAAATTAGGAAATTTAATTAAAATTTCAAACCCTATTTAACTTTACAATTATTAATTAATTACAATTATAAAATTAATTAATTATATACAAATTAATTGTTAGGTGATCCAAAAATACAATTTATCATAGGTTATAAATTAGAATAAAATAATTATTAATTTAAGATATTAAATTAGTAATTATTATTCTAGAATGTTTAATTATTTAATGGACACTTTTAGAATTAGTATATTGTTGTAACTAGATATGACTCTCCAAATGTGTCGTATCTTAGGCTCTATTTTAGGAGATTGTTAGCTAGTTGGTTTGAATAGAATTTATTCTAAATGGACACTCGTTATTCAGTAAGTGATACATAATTAGAGGTAGTTAGGACATGGAGCTTATAAATAGCTCATTGCAAGAGTGTTTGGTTGTTTGGGTGTAAACTCTTGCAAAATCAATTATGTAATTGTTTTTTCTGATTAATAAAATTGCGTGTCTGAGGACACTTCTGCCATTATTATGGTATCAGAGCTCCAGTAATGCTGCAGTTGATGTGAGGAGAAAGATTCCAGGAAGTTTTTGGAAAACTCCATTGAATTGATCAGCAAGTAATTGGTATGAAAATTGTCTAGTTTTTTTCTCAAAAGAAAAGAAATTTTATTCTTTTATTGATTTTGGATTGTGAAATGTGAAAATCAATTTTTGAATTATTATCAAAATTTGAGCTAGCAAAATATTTATATTTGAGAGGCCGAGGCCGTGCCTGGCTATTCTAGACAGCAAAGCCATCATATTCCTCACCTTCCCCTTATTCTCATTCATTGTTGCAGCCAATTCATCTTAAAAAAAAAAGGCCTGAGAATTCGGAGAAATACAAAAATCGTTGTTTTATTATTGGTTCTGTCTGGACTGTTCATGGGATAAGCCGTTGTTTTATTTTTGAATCTATTAGACTGTTCACGGGATATATTTCTTTGATTTTTGAAACCGTTGCCTCAATACTCCATAGACACAAGCCGAATATAAAACTTAGATTTATATTACCGCTGCCTTTCATAGAGCTTGATTTTTTTTACAGTGAAAAACACTTATCCTCTCCCTTCTCCTTCGGTTGCCTCCCACTGAATTGTGCTTGAGTGTATTGCGTATTGCCACAGCCTATAGTACCACCTGAGTTGTGCTTGAGCACCTGTAGTCCCATCGAATTATCAACCTGGTTGCCTGCCATCCACACGGAACCTCTCTAAAGAATTGTTTACAGCAACAGCTACTTCGAATTGAAGGGAAAGCCAATCCCTAGATTCAGACTCGTGGTTCGATTTTTTTTATCTGCTGGAGGCTTGAAATAGTGATCTTGGCATTCCTGTTATGATATTGTGAACTACCGAGCATAAACAGAAAAATGCTATTCATGCTTGTAGTTAAATCTGTCTTCAGGACGCCTTGCCACACGTTAAATTTATGAACAAGGCACTGGAGGATTCTTACTTGCACTGTGGTTTCATTTTCAGGTTTGACTTGCATTAAATTTTCTTATGCAGTGGATGCTTTCTTTTTCAAAAAAGGAATGGATGGTTGCAGGGCAGGCATATTATGGGACATTTCAGGGCGATTCCAGTTACCCATAGCAGCCTGTTATGTGAATTCCGGGTTTTGAATCTGCAACTCTGCATCCAACTTCTCAATAATCCAATCGCATAGCCAGCTAGCAAAGCCAGCATTGCCAGCCTGCATGGAACAATGAAAAGTTTTTTTTAATAAAGATGCAGTGCTATGGGAATTGAGGCAATATTTGTTGTTATTTATTAATCCCTCAATGCATTTGAAAAGTGCAAATTTAGAGTTTTGTTATTAAATCATGAAGCTATTCATTTAAACACACATGCATATTACTTGCACATAAAAATCTCATGGTTATAAAAAGCATGTTACTTAAGTGGATTTTCAATGAGGGTATAAGAGAAAAGTTTTGGAAAGTGTATTTGTAAAATAATGGAGGGATAAAATACTTTTGGAGAGATAAGTTTTGTTTTGTTTTTTTTGTTTTTTTTTTTTTTAATTTGGAGAGATAAGGAATTTTCTCTTATTTGTAAAATCATATTTTTGGAGAAATAAGGTGTGGGTTATTTGTAAATGTTTAGGGCAGTAAATTTTTTGGAGTAATAAGGAGATTTTAATTGTAATTTCTTGAACGGATAAGTGTAACTCAAAGTAATTTTACTTTGACGGGGGTAATGTTTTTTACCAGATTGTGCAAAAGCATCATTGTAAAAGTCAAATTTTGAAAGTTTCCTTGTAAAATTTTGAGAAATTGACAAGAGCCAAGTGCAAAGCTCAGTCAATTTTCTCCTGTTTTGACGACTACTCGAGGGTCAAGGCCAAGCCCCGATAGTTCATTTTTGCGTCATGTGTTGCTGTTGTGTTGCACATCTTGTTTTTTTTTGGAGCTTGATTTGTGGTCTGAAGTCTTAACACTACAATGTCTAAGTTGATTGATCCATATTTAAACAGGAACGCAACAAATTACAGAGATAACCATATACACCAATATGCAGCGGAAATAATACTTCATTTCATTAATGGAAAATACTAAAATATGCTTACAATCAGAAATGGAAATAAACTAGCTAGGGCGATGGTAGCTTATCTCTGAGAAGAGATGTGATGGCTACATGCTTCTGAACTGTGTTCCAATGAGGCTCGAAGGCCTATTTATTGTTGAGAAACAATGAAAAACCCTTCACATTCCAAAACCTAACCCTAGGAGATGAAACGCCAAACTGTGGGCCCCGTTTGGGGGTAAGTTGATACATCAACTTCCCGGGGTCGTAACTTTAGCATATGATCTCTGTTTGACGCGTACAATAGCTCATTAGAAAGATCTAT
>APFE030265342.1:63593-108113 GCA_000404065.3 Pinus taeda | reverse complement strand
GAAGCCCAAAAGGTGTTGCAGGAGTTACATGATGGACCAGCAGGAGGACATTTTGGAGCTGACACAACAGCTCACAAGATTATTCATGCTGGATATTATTGGCCAACCCTTTTTAGAGATACCCACGAGTATGTAAGGAAATGCCTCAATTGCCAAACTTCTAGTGGAAGACAACGAAAACCGGCTTTCCCTTTGCAACCAGTCAACATTGAACAACCTTTTGAGCAATGGGAATTGGATATCATCGGAGAAATTAATCCACCTTCTTCCAAGCAGCATAAGTATATTCTTACTGCTACCGACTATTTCACTAAGTGGGTTGAGGAAATCCCTTTGAAGACAGCAAATTCTGAAGCAATCATTGAATTCATAGATGAATTCATCATTACCAGGTTTGGTGTCCAAACTGCTCTTGTATTTGATAATGCTTCTTATTTCTCAGGCAATTCTATGTTTGATTTTGCTATCAAGAGAGGATTTAAATTAAAATATTCTGCTAACTACTATCCCCAGGGTAATGGTTTAGCAGAGTCCACTAATAAGAATCTAATCAAAATCATCAAGCGAACAATCGAACAAAATCATAGAAATTGGCACAAATCCTTAGTGTTTGCATTATGGGCTAATAGGATAACACAGAAAGCTTCTATAGGAACCTCTCTGTTTAATCTTGTGTATGGGAAAGAAGCAATACTGCCCACAAACCTTGTTCTTCCTTCTTTAGCCCTAGTGCAGTTCATTGAGGAAGCTCCTTCCTCTTCTATTCAGCTTAGATATGACCAAATTTTAAAACTAGAAGAAGAAAGAGAAAAAGCCAAATATACCCATGCCAAACATCAACAAATCATCAAAGCAGCTTTTGATTCAGTCTCATCCGGTTCAAAACAATTCCAAGTCGGCGATTTAGTTCTGAAATGGGACAAAGCACATGAAGACAAGGGCAAACACACCAAGTTCCAGAAGTTGTGGCTTGGACCATTTCAGATTTGTGAGAAGGTAGGCCATTCGAACTTTGTATTGCAAGATTTAGCAGGTTTGAGGGATTCTCTCCCTGTTAATGGCCTTATCTTAAAAAAATTCTTCAATTGAGAAGGTAACCCCTTCTCCTTTCATTTCTGTAGGATTTTATAGTTTATAGGATTTTTAGGAAATAAAGTTCACAGGCATCTTCCATTGACCTTTTGCTATGTTTGAAAAGTTGTCTCACAAAATTAATACGAATATTTGCTTTCAAAACAATAGAACTTTTAACCGAAAGGGATAATTTTTGGGAAATTAGGTATCATTGTATTTTGAAACCACAATTTAAATTTGGTGAAATCCTCCCAAAGCATAGAAGTAATGTAAATCATTTTCTGTTTTCAAATTGGTCTCAAAAGGTTATCAATATCAAGATAGAAGCCAATTCAATTTCAGCATCTTCAACTCTTAATCTGTCATCCATTGACTCTTAAGGAAAAGATTGTTCATCCCATTCATTAAAGTTTATGATTATTCAGAGTGTAATTCTAAAATATAAGATATTAAAGATAAGAGGTCTTATTACAAGCCTGCTTACCATGTTCATAGGGAAATAGTTTAACTGACATTACCAATACTGCATACCAAAACAGGGTAATGGCTTGAAATTGCAAGACAAGGAGTCTCATCACGAGTTAGCTTGTTCAGTTAGATTACTACCAGTGAATGGCATTGTCAATAGCTGGCCACCAAACCAGGGCAATGGCTTTTTATCCTGTCAATGACAGAAAAAAGAAAGATGAACAAAATATGAAAGCATGTTTTGAATTCATTCTAATAATCACACTCTTAATTGGATGGGACAATGGACAATTACATGGTTAAAAGGTATCCCTGTCGAAACTATAAACGTTTGCTGGCAGCAGAGGCTCTACCTATGACAGACAAGTTTACTATAAAGGCTGATTAGGAAAGATTTTCTATTTTTATCATTATAAACCAATAAAGGCCCATTTAAGACTTAAAATGTACTTATTTTAAGTTAGCAAAGGGAGGAAGTTAGCAAAATTAGTTTCATGATATTCAGAATGCATAAATATCTAGTTATATCAAAATTTTCCCCTTTTAGTTGAAACTCTATTTTGAAAAAGCTTAAGTATTTTTTATTTTTCCAGAGATAACTGGTTCTTCCAGTGAATCGCCAATTGTTGTGCTCTGAAAACAACCCCCCATTTCATATCATTTTTATTCATAAAACATCAACCTATGAAATGGGTCCCTTTAAAGTAAAATTGATATAAATACATTTATTGTTCAAAAAGTCCGATAATCAAATGAATGCATTTTGTAAAACCCTTTTGAACAAACCCATTTAAAGAAATAAAGTGAAGCTTGGTCATTGCGATAAAGCGATCGCAAGATCGCATATCACAATGACATAAGAAATATATATAAGTGGCACAAAGCTTTCAGCCGATGCGATATCACAATCGGCGATCGACAATATCCAATGCACATCTCAAAGCGCCCTATGCCATTAGCCCCGATGCGATGCGCAATCGGCAATCGGCGATCGGCGGTTTACTATCACTTGAGTCTTGATGCGCTCAGAGCTTTTCACCGATGCGATATTGCATTCGGCGATTGGCGGTATCCAATACACATCCATAAGACGCACTGGTGATACACCCGATGCGATGCGATAAAGCGCAGTTTTCAATAAAAAGCCGTTAAGTGATGGGATAACACAATTCATTCATATTTAAAGCTTGATCACTTGCGCTCAGCCGCCAAAATGTCCATTGCATGCTTAAGGGAATTATTCACTCGAATAACGATTTAATGGGCATTTAAAGGATGACAGGTTTTAAATGGCCAATTAATGAGATCATGTCTTAAAATCTTTCTATGGATTGTGTCCGCACCCATTTTAAAGGCTAAATACCTTATTGCGCAACTATTCATATGTTATCATCACTTGCAAGTTTTCATTGTTATCTCTCCGTATTACGCGCAATTGCCTCTCTGTGCAGAATTCATCCATAGACAGAAGTTTGAGCAAGATGGGAAAGAAATCCAAGAAGACTGCGGGTGCTTCCGCTCCACCAGTCGCAGGACAAGCTGCTGTAAACAAGAAGAAGGGCCTAATATCTGATACTACATGCACAGGTCTCACCAGAGTTACTTGGCAAGGCACTTACGACCTAATTGAAGCCGAGAAACCACAGAAGACGGTAACAGAAGCTAGCATGGATTTACTATGGAAGTCTGATTGTACTCTCAAAGATTTAGCCGACTCTTTCCTTCACAGAATAGCAGCTAGGGAGCAAATTCTCCCATACACAGACGTTGTGCGATGGGCGATTGAAGAAATCCCAATCTTGGACAGAACTTTCAGCACCAGAGATGGGAGGATTTTTGGATCATTCAAGGCAGATGACCTAAGACAAATGTATCATTTGCCCGAGCCAGAGAAAATATATAACAAGGCCTTCCTGGAGAAGTTTGCAAGCGAAAATGAAATTGAATTCGAACCCATCAAGGATTGGAGACAAAATCCGAACAAGCACAAACACGAATCTTCCGGTAAGTACTCGGTTGATTCTTTGGCTTCTCCTTATTGTTATGCGGGGATAATGATGTGTAGGCTATGGGGATTGCATGAATCTGCTAATTTGACCATAGAAATGGTTCCTCTTACGGAGGCAGCAGTAAACAGTATAATTATGGATTGGGCTACTATTCTCTCAGATAAACTAGCAGTAGCTGTTAGTGATTTTAGAAATAAGACTGTGGTCACTGAAAGGAAAATTCCCCCATTTTACTATAGCACATATATCTTAGACAAGTTATGTTTCAATTCTGAATTTCCTGTCCTCGGTTGGAGGTGGACTGCACAGGACCCCTCACCCATTCATATATATCACCAGAAATCGTGGAAGTCTTCTTACAAACACCACCTGTATCAAATCTGCAATGGCTTTATGGTGCCCATTTACTATTCCATCTTTGATAAACCCATTCCGAAGATTTCCTATCAAGCTTCCTTTGATTTACCAGCAGTGGCAAGTTGGTTTGGAGAAGAGAAATTTACCTATATCAGAGTTTTCGGCAGCCAAGCCGACCCACATGTTCTCCCTTTATATATTCCAGATAAGCTGCTAGCGAGAGAAATCGCGTATCAGATTATGGCTGAGAGTACTACACAAACTCTCAAAAGAGAAACGAAAAGACGCTGGCCCTCTTTTCCCTTGAGGTGTGGTGTCTATACGTTGCATGATCTCAAACATGCAGAAAAGGAAGCCACAAAGATTCAATCTTTAACTTTGGCCACAATCCCAAACAGGGCATTTGATCCAAAGCAAGTTTCCTATGGCGCATTAGAACATGCCAAATTGACAAAATTTGAGCATCAGGAAGATATATTTGATGACCTTTTCACTTCAATTGAAACCATAGGTCAGGCTAAAGAACTCGCTAGGATGACATCGTCAAGCGAGTCTGGTCGGCAACAGTTAAAGGAACCTCCTGCTATAACAAAAGATCATAATAAGCAGCAGGAGTAAAAACAGGGGAAAGAGCAGGAGGAAAAGCAGAGGAAAGAACAAAAGGAAAAGCAGAGGAAGGAGCAGGAAGAACGGCAGAAGAAAGAAAATGAAGAAAGAAAGAGGAAGAAAAAAGAGGAACAGCTAAAGAAAGTGCATGAGGATAGACAACAGAGGGAACAAGAGGAGCATAAGAGGAAAGAGCAGGAACAGGTACAGAAGGAGTCTCAAACTGAGAAAGGGCAACAGACCACCACTGATGTCAATGTGGACACTACCATAGACGCTAAATTGCGCCAGGAATGGCAGCAGTTTGATTCTATCATCAGTGGATTAGAATGCTCAAAAGATACAGACACTTCTAAGACTAACGACACGCAAGACATTACTTCACCTCAGGTTCTAAGTGGAACCAGCGGCCCACCCAGTTCTAAGGATGTTGAGATAATTCCAAAAGACCCCACCGATCAAATCATTCTGCAGGTAGAAGATATTCCTCCATTGGATGTTTTCTACAGCCCGAGGCATAGAGCAGCTGTAAAGCGATCAAGGAAAAGATGAAGGATTGATCAACCTTCTATCTTTACGGAGCAAACAGTCACGGGTAATGTAGTATGGAAGGAGGAATTGGACCCCTCTGATGACCTAACAAAGCTGTCACAGTATGCTGGAGCCTATTCGGCAGCAACAATCGACAAAGCATCAGAGGTAAGCCTTCTATTGAAGAATAAGGACCAAGAAATCTCTACATTACAGGCGGAATTGGCTGAGACAAAGCAGAAGGCAGCGCAAGCAGAGGAGCAGTTGCTGGCACAACATCAAATGAACAATCAATTAACCCAGCAATTGCAAGCGGAAAAGCAAAATATCGACCAAAGTGCGATCCAGAAACAGAAAGAATTGACGGAGGCATTGGCACAGTTGAGAGCAGTGAATGAACAAATGATGAAAACCAAAGATGAGAAAATCGCTCAAATTTCATCGCAGCTAGAAAATATGAAAGGTGCTTCGCAAGTGGCAGAGTTCAAGAAAGAAGCATCATTGATAAACAATGCGTTAATATCTCAAGTTAGACTCTTGTGCCAAAATATCGCTCAAGCTGAGCCACTATGAGAGTTAACTACATCTATAAATTAGCAGGTAGAGAAGGCCAGGAATGAATTAGATCAAGCCGAAGAGGCCATTACTGCATATCTTGACTGGCAAGATTCTGATCAGGGAAAAGTAGCAAATTTGCCCAGGATACTTGAAACATATAAGGATATACTTTTCACAGAATGGCACACTCAGGTGATGAAAGCAGAGAGACCGGCTTCAAGATGTAAATCAACTTCTAGCAATCTAGTTGATTTAGTCAACAACACTCTCTACTTGGAAAATATGATTTCCCAATGTACACCAGGAAAGATGACAACAACAAATACATTGGAGAAATCATGTTATCCTGAGTTAGAAGAAAAGGGAAGATTAATCGCTGGGATTAATAGTTTAAACTTGGATGCATATTGGCTCTTCCTAATTAAGCCACATACACAAAGAGCCACCCTTAAGTGTTTAACAAATGCAATCGGGTGTATAATTCCCAATATTCAAGATGCCACCTATGCTGCCCAGCTCAGTTCGCGCCTCAACAAACCTCCGGAAGTTGAGCCAATGCTTGCAATAAATCAGCTCAGATTCAAAGGAAAGCAGCCGACTTGATGAATCACCCTCCAGCTTGCCAGATCGCTAGCCAAAATAGGATCAAGAGTTATTGATATCAATTTAGTAGCATTTCTGTTTAGTAGATATTTAAATTAGTATTGTATTTATAGACCCTTTCATGTTTTTAGAAAGGGTCGTAAAATTTTGTAAGAGACTTAATAGACTGAAGTTTGCACTACTGTGCTTCAGTCAATATTCTTTTATGAAACTTGACCAGTTGTTCTTAATTTAATGAGGAAGCTTCTTTATGCAATTGTGCACTATTGTCATTGATTGAGAATGTTTTTGCGTTAAAGGAAGAACTGCAAATAGCGATTGATATCTGGGAGTGTCACGCAACTCATATGGTATTTTTATCTATGTCTAAATTCATTCCGTTTATATGAATTGTTATGTAATTATTTTTGCTATCGTTCATTATATGCATGCGCTATAACAGTAGATCTTATTCATTCCACTATTGGATGTCTGGTGATGTGCCTTTGCTTTTAATCATGTGTATGACAATGATATAGATGTTTAAAGTGGGGTAATTCCGCTTCAATCGCTCTACTTAACTATTTAGGCATAGCAATTTTAAATGAATTAATATCTATGTTGGAAAGATACAGTCATCTATATGCTTGTCTTTTAGACACAAAACATCAAACGCTACGCTTTGGAGCTCAATAGATTCCCGGGATAGTTCCATTTATTTATATTTCTGTTAATAGTTTTAGCCTTTCGCTCACCGCTAGTGTAGTCTATAAATCATCCATCCATCCCATTTATCTATTTCTGGGAAACTGGTCCCATTATCCCCAGTCGGAGCCACTATCCCAAACGGAAAAGGAGTTGTACTAAGGTCCGGATCGGGTGGTTTCCCCAATGTTGTTGCAGCGATTTTCGAGGCATCAATAGGAGGACAATGAGCTTCAGGAGATTCTGGACAGAGAAAACCTAGATCTAGAATGCTTCTTAGCTCAGGGAACTACTGGAGGGGTAGAATCACTACCACAAGAAGAGCTCAATCGGATTTAGTAGCTATTCTTATGGAAAACCCAGGCAAAGGGTTTAGAGGGAGTAAAGAACATTGAAAGGCAGAGCAGCGACGAGATGAAAGTAGCGAAAATGACTCCAGGGCTAGCACCAAGAAATCCAGGGAAAAAAAGAGGTCGGAAAAAAAAAAAAATGAGCTACTAATGGAATGTGGAAAGCTTATGGTGAACTCAGGTAAGATGAAAGACCTAACCAATTACTCCTTTACCAATCCTTAATTATGAAGTTCACTACTTGGAACATTAGAGGGTTGGGTAGCAAGAGAAAACAAACAATGATGAATAATATAATGAAACAAGAAGCTCCAGACATAATTTTTGTCCAAGAGACAAAATGTTCCATTCAGAAACTAAGGAAAATCCATAGTAAATGGCTCAGTAGATTTGAGTTTCTAGAAGTTAAAGCAGAAAATAAAGCAGGAGGCATCCTCACTCTCTAGAATCCCCAAAAAATTGGTATTATTGATGCGGAGGCTTCCAGGAATTATTTATCAGTTGTTATATAGCCAGTAGGAGACAGGGAAACTTATATAGTCACGAATGTTTATGGCCCTCAAAAGTTAGATGACAAAATCAAGTTCATTGACTCCCTAGTGGATCTAAGAGCCAGACATGCAAGACTACCTTGGGTCCTAGGAGGAGACTTCAATATGATTAGATCTCTATCAGAGAAAAAAGGAGGCACAAGAACTCTAAATAAATATTCCTTAGCCTTCCAAATTTTTTCAGAAAACATGGACCTTATTGATATTGAGACAAACAATGGTTGCTGCGCCTGGAACAATAAATGAGGAGGTGACTCTCAGGTAGCCTCCAAGTTAGATAGATTCATGATATCTGAGGATCTCATGCTTATAGATAAGGAAATAATAGTTGGAATTCTTCCCTTCAGAGGCTCAGATCACTGGTTGGTTCAAATGGAAATCAAAGGAATAGGCACCCCAAGAAATAGACCTTTCAGATTTGAAAACATGTGGCTTTCTCACCCAGAATTCCTTAGTAACATCGAAGAATGGTGGGCTGAGGATCTGCAAACCCAAGGATCAACTATGTTCCTGCTTCACAAAATATTAAAGTTCATCAATCTGAAGCTTAAAGCCTGGAATAAAAGTGAATTTGGTAATATTTTTGCAGGAAAAAGAGATTTGGAAAAAAAAAATAATGGAGCTCAATCAAGTTTTAATCAAGGAAGGTTTTGACAAGGAAAAAAATTACCAAGTTGAGAAACATCACCAAGAGTGGGAAAATTTGTGCCATCAAGAGGAAATTTTTTGGAAACAGAAATCAAGAATTCAATGGCTAAAAGAAGGAGAGAAAAATACTAAATTTTTCCATAAAACCACTATAGCAAATAGCACTTACAACAGAATCTCTTTGATCAAGGATGAGGAAGGGCAGACACATCAATCCCATGAGAAGATAGATGCAGTGTTAGTTAAGCACTTCCGAGGTATTGCTCAGGAAAACACTCTAGACAGGGATCCTTTCATCAAGGACATCATCATAAAGCATATCCCCAAGTTGGTGTCCAGAGAGGATAATGGTAATCTCAATAGACCAGTTACCGAAAAGGAGGTCTGTGAGGTCCTCAAGGAAATGAAAAATGGTAAGGCTCCAGATCTGGATGGTTTCAATGTAGAATTCTTCAAAGCCTGTTGGAGTATTGTCAAAGAGGATATTATAAGGGTTGTGGAAGACTCCAGGTGGAACAGAACTAGTTTGCGAGCTCTCAATACCTTCTTTATCTCCCTTATTCCAAAGCAGGATAATGCACAAACTCCAGAGAAGTACAGACCTATAGCTTTATGCAACGTTGTTTATAAGATAATTTCCAAAGTTGTGTCCAACAGACTTAAAACTTTATTGCCTTCTCTAGTTTCGGGGGAACAATCAAGTTATGTGGAGGGCAAACAAATCTTAGACAACATCATACAAGCACACGAAGTAGTACACTCGTTAACCAGTGAAAGGAGATAAGGGATGATAATGCAATTGGACATTGCCAAAGCTTATGATAAAGTAAGTTGTGCATACATCAAGAAAGTACTTGGTGCGTTTGGCTTTGACCATAATTGAATCAGATGGGTTATGACCCTGGTGACTTCCTCCGACTTTTCAATTTTAATTAATCGGTCACCCTCTAGAGGTCTTAGACAGGGAGATCTGCTCTCACCTTTTCTCTTCATCCTCATGATGGAAGGACTGGGGCAGTCCATCAAATTTGCTAGAGCTACCGAAAAAATTCAAGGACTACAACTTTCGGAAAATGGACAAGCACTAACGCATCAACAGTTTGTAGATGATACTATGTTATAAGGGATTCTCATGGTCAAAGAAGCGCTAGCTTACAAACAAATTTTGAAAGACTTTGCTTCAGTTTCAGGTATGGAAGTCAATTTTTCCAAATCAATTTTTTTTTCTTTAATACACATATAGCCATCCAGAGAAATGTCTCTAGAATCCTTGGATTTCAAAGAGACTCTCTCCCCTCTAAGTATTTGGGAGTTCCTCTAATGGGTAAACCTATGCTCAAAAGCATATGGGAACCATTAATCATCAAGGTGCAAGACAAGGTCAAGAAATGGGCAAATAGGTCTCTAAATCTAGCGGGTAGACTGGTTCTCACAAAGGCAATGCTACAAGTTATCCCTGTCTTCATGTTATCAGCTCTCGCTGCGCCAAAAGGTGTTTTACAGCAATTTAGAAACATCCAAAGAGATTTTCTCTGGGGCAAAGAGGAAACAAGGAAAAAATGGGCTTTGGTCTCATGGGATAAGATTTGTAAACCCAAGAAACAAGGAGGCCTCGGATTGGATGATACAGAAATTCTAAGTAAGGTTCTAGGGGCCAAACTTTGATGGAGATGGGTGAAGGATCCTAAGGCTCAATGGGAAAGCATCTGGAAGGAAAAATATGCCAGTGCCTGGCTTCCTCATGATATCATAAGAATGTCTGGGAATATAAAGGCCTCGTACATTTGGAATAAGGCCTGGGAGAACAAAGAGATTATCCAAAAAAATTGTTTCTGGGAAATCAGAGATGGAGATCTGGCACTATTCTGGGAGGACAAATGGAAACAAGAACCAACTCTTTTGACAGAATATTTTAAGGGACTCAAACAAGAGACAGACCAACAAAGATTAAGGAAAGTCAAGGACTTTTGGGAGCATTCTCGCAACATAGAAAAATGGAGAATATGGAAGGAAATAGAATTTAGAGATAATAGAAACCTGAACAGTAAAGCAGGGACCCTTAAGAGGTTGTTGGATCAGAGGATGATACTAGTGACAGAAGGACAGGATCAACTAAGATGGGGCAGTAACAATGAAGGAAACTTTAACATTAAGGAAGCTAAAGGGATTCTCATTGGGATGGAATCCCAAGCTACGGATAGAACTTGGTAGAAGCTATGGAGGCACAAGGGCTGGATGAAGATCAAACTCTTTATGTGGCTAGTTCACCATAGAAAAATCTTAACCTGGGATAATATCAGGAAGAAAGGTATTCTGGGACCCTCCAGATGCCAGCTTTGTGAAGGCCAAGAGGAGACCTTAGAACACCTTCTCAATAGCTGCATTTTCACTTCCACATTATGGGATTTCTTTGCCAACATCTTCGGACAGTCGGATAGAGACAAAGACAACATCACAAATACCTTGACCAATTGGAGGAATAATTTCTTGGAACATGAAATTCTTAACTCAGCTTGGGCTTCGTTACCAAGTTTCATCGTATGAAATGTGTGGAAAGAGCACAACAGAAGAATTTTCAAAGAAGATAAGAGGTCCGCTCTTCGAGTGTTAGAGAAAATCTCAAAATAACTTAAGGAGACAGCCAGCACTACAGTCAAGGATCTCCCTAAAAATCCTCCCTCAGACACAAAGTTTGCAATTCTCAGGCAATTAGGCATGTAGGGGCTAAGCATGCAAGGTGTAGACAGGAAAATAAATATGAGGGAATAGGTTAAGGAGTTCTTGAATCCTCCCCCAGAAGGCTTTTTAAAGTATAACATAGATGAGGCTTCAAAGTGCAATCCAGGCATAACAAGCTTTCGAGGGGCGCTTAGGGATGAAAATGGAAGCATTATCTCCCTCTTCTATATGCATATAGGAAAATCCACCAACAACATGGCTGAATTAATGGCATTGGAACAAGGCCTGGAATTTCTAAAACAAAACAATTGTCAAAATGTAATAATAGAAGCTGATCCAGTGTTAGTCATCAACGCAGCCAAAAGAATCAATCATCGAATAAGGCCGAAGAAATTTTCAAAACATTGGAGGCTAATACAGGTTCTCCAAAAAATTTAGGGACATCTTCATAGACTGTGCACTCTTAGATTCATCCATGTGCGTAGAAAAGCCAACAAGTTGGCTGATATTCTGGCCAACCAAGGGGTCAGGTGTATGGATAATAGAGTTTGGATGGATTGGATAGCAATGCCGCCGAGAAACCTAAAGGAGCTCTGCTTTAATCAGGAGGAAGAAGACAAAGAGGTGTATAGGAACAAAACACAGGAAGGTAAATAGCAATGATCGATTTTTGGCTCGCTTCTCTTTCCAGGTCTGGTAAAACTATGGAGGAAGATCGGTCAGAGTCAACCTCTGCTTTTGAGGGAATTTCTTCCTTACACAGTCCTAGAGTCAGCAACAGGGTTTTCTCTTTCAGCAGAGAGGAAGATTGGAATAATAGTCAGTGGGAAATTTTTCATAGGTTTAGGTGGCGAGTCACTAAACCGCCTCCAAAGCGGTTTTGGTGCGTTCGCACCGCTTTCTCACAGAAGGCAGTTTTGAACTTCGGGCAGCAATTCCATACAGCTCTTAACGCGTGGATGAGGACAAGGTCGGGAAACCACCCTCATCGCACGCTAAAGAGAGATCACTTTGGCTGTGCGATATTACAGTTCAACCATCCGATTGGATCAAGCAAATCAACAGTCGGTATTATTCGTAAGGTATGGTGAGAGCCAGGGGTTATCCTTTGGGTATCTTCTTGATCTCTTAAGAATTTTAGTTGGTGGAGATTTCAAGGTAGGATTAGATTTTTCATGACATGGATTTTTAGGGTAGGGTCCGCGAAACATGTGGGTCAAGTGGTTTATTTTTGTGGGTTATCATTGGAGGGGAAGGCATTTTTTGAGGGTATGACATCTTAGGTTCTGTCAAGTCTGTTCTTTACAATCCCTTTAACACTCAGTTTGGTGGCTTGATGTAAACTGTGTAAATTATACTTGTTGTAATGAAATAGAAGGTACTACTCTTGCTTAAGCAAAAAAAGATAGATCTTTGATATAAAGATAGATATAGCCTGCCAAGACTCCACAGAGAATAACCACAAAAATTGGTCAATCATGGAAAAGAAAGGGCACCACAAGGGCCTCCATCCAACCCACATCATTCAGGCCGCCATGGAGGTGGTCATCCAGCTTGTTCACAAGGACCTTGAGGGAGAGAACCGCTGCAGAAAATCAAACATGGGCATTCCCAGCGGGGTAAGCATACTCTGATAAATCAAACATAGTCATTCCCAGTGGGGTAAGCATACTCTAATAACGATGTTATTATGGTGATGAGAGAATGAGATAAAAATGCAAGAACAAGAACAGTGAATCAAACCACTGTAGAAAATCAAACATGGGTATTCCCAGCGGGATAAGCATACTCTAATAACAATGCTATTATGTTGATGAGAGAATGAGATAAAATACAAGAAACAGAACAATGAATCCAAACTTGGCACTGTCCATCTGTGGCTCAAGCTGCATTCCTTTCCAAATTAGGGACACTGTGTTATAAGTGAAGTGGATGCGATTCACATGATAGAATGATGTCTGCACCAATTTCATCCAGCTCCAACTCAACTCTTGATCAATCAGTCAATAACAGAATTATATAGGAATATTTTGTACAACATGCATAATTAACAAATTACACATGTTCTTAACATTTCTCATAGATTCTTCTTGCTTTAGCAAACCTATCCTAACATTTTTCCTCAACTTGGTTAATTTCTTTCACAATATTAGAGGGAAATACGAGAGCTAACTAGGTCCATTGCTCTTCTTTATTTTCGATTTTGGTAAAAATGAATCGATAAGTGGATTTTTGCTTTATCAAGCCTTTCATATTTTTTTTCACAAGTTAGTTAATGTATTTCACAATATGATATGGAAATACTATAGCTAATGATAAGCTAACTATCATTGTTCTTTTTTATTTTGGTTTTTTATTTTATTATTATTATTAAAAATAAATTAATAATTACTTATTTTATTTCATTCATTGTATTGGTTTATTTCATTCATTGTATTGGTTTGGATTTTTGGATTCTTAAAAGAGATATGGATAGTTTTTTATTTTCTCTTCTTTATTTTCATTTTCAGTAGAAATGAATTAATAATTACATATTTTTCTTCAATCTTTGTTTTGGTTTACATCTTTGGATCGCCAAGAAAGCTATGGATAGGTTTTTATTTTAGTAATACATCAAATAGCATGATCTCCCTTAATTATTTTTGGATAGAAGGGTCTACAACCATGAGATCCAAAACTTTTATTAAAGAAAGATTAAAGGTAGCTACATGATCAATGTGACAATAATCCTCAAGTAAATGCATTCCATATATCAATGAGACTTAAATTAGAAAAATAAACATTAAAATGGAAAAATACAACTTCAAACATTTTTTTCAAATTATCGTTGGGTGTCTCTATAACTTTGGAACTATTTCATTAAAATGATAATAAATTATTGCACTAAGGAATAAGGAAAACAATAATCTTTGATTTTAATTTGTAGACCTTGGAAGACAACCTTAGAATATGCTTCCACAATAAATTTTACAGTTTGTTAATAAAAACTAATATTAAAAGATTGATACATATTGAAATGGCTGCATGAAAATATAAGTGAAAGAAGTTGTGAATAAGTTGTTACTATTGTTCCTAATTATTTCCAATTTTCTCATAAGAAATATACATTTTCATCTCATTTCCAACAACTTTTTCTATTTTTCCACTCCTAAATGGCAAATATTTGCATTCTTTTATATTTAATGGTTATTTTGTATCTTGTAAAGCCTACAAAACAAGGATCAATGGAATATATAATTGGCTAGAGTGGAAGTTAGCCATAAGAGGTAGGATGGTGTGAATGTGGTGAATTTGGAGCCTAGGATTCTTTGTGGTGTACCAGGAGGTCTGGAACTATCTAGCCCACTATCTAGCCCATTGGGTGTTATCCATGGGTAGATAAGCACCCTCTTTCCTAATAAATGATTTGACTAAGGAAGAAGGAAAACAATAATATTTTATTTTAATTTTTATATCTTGGAAGACAACCTTAGAATATGCTTCCACAATAAATTTTATAGTTTGTTAATAAAAACTAATATTAAAAGATTAATCAATATTGAAATGGCTGCATGAAAATATAAGTGAAAGAAGTTGTGAATAAGTTGTTACTATTATGCCTAATTATCTCTGATTTTCACATAAGAAACATACATTTTCATCTCATTTCCAACCACCTTTTCTATTTTTCCACTCCTAAAAGGCAAATATTTGCATTCTTTTAGATTTAATGGTTGTTTTATATCTTGTAAAGCCTAGAAAACAAAGATCAATGGAATATATAATTGGATAGAGTGGAATGGTTGCTTTATATCTTGTAAAGCCTACAAAAACAAGGATCAATGGAATATATAATTGGCTAGGGTGGAATGGATAATAAGGTTCTAGACCAAGTATAAGAAGGTATTTTACGAAGAATTAATTTATCATACCCTCAATATCTTCTCACATAGAGGAAAATGGTTTTGTGTTTATCTAGTTCAGAAATAAGTTCCAAAAATATTTTTCCCTATCCATCTGCTCGTGGCATTCAACCATGGTTTTGACTATTCTATGCTAAGGAATGAAGTTCATGGTCTCTTCTTACTACGACATTTTCCCATGCAATATGAGTATTTCTACCTTATGACTAGGTATGGGATTAAATGAAGTTTTCAATGCTAATTACAATGCCCGTGAAGTTTTCAATGCTAATTACAATGCCCATTAATGGCACTTTATGATAGGAGTTATACTAATGGTAGATGGTATTGTTGGAGCATGTATTTAAGTGGAGTATGATGTCATCCAAGTGGAGGGTTGTGAGCAAGTAAAAGAATATACATTGACAAAGAAATTTGATCTATGTCATGTTCAGGAAAATTATGAACGATTCAAGGCATTGGTTACGATGACATGTTGGAAATCCCAAAGGCTATCATGAATATGAGAAGGAGGAGAATTATTCTAGAGTATACTCTAAGTAGGGTTGACTTGTTTTCGTAGTTAAATAGTAATAAATGCTCATTACATTTTCTAATGCTAATATCATTGTTTTTGCAATAAGAAATCAATCTTTTTAGCTAAACAAATAATATAAAAAAAATTAAAATGTTATCTTTTTAGCTAAACAAATAATATAAAAAAAATTAAAATGTTTTTAAATATGATGTTTTGAGTAAAATTTAATAAAGAATATATTTTCAAAAAAATATTATATGATTAATGAATGATATTTACCAAAAAATTAACATTTTTAATAATAATTACATGCTTTTTTATTGAATATTGGTCCACATTCTATATATATAAATTTTTTAAACCAAAATAAAATTAAATATTAAAATTTATTTTAATAAGTAAATAAAAAATATTAAAATAAAATAATACCAAAGCAACCCAATTGAATTTTATATATATCTCTTTAAACATTCATAAAGAAAAACTTATTTTGGGTTTGTTAACTAATTTATGTTATAATTAAATGATCAAAATAATTTAAAATAAATGTAATATTGATAACTATTTAAGATGAGGGGAAAACCGACTATTATTTTTAGGTCGTTATTTGTTCAAATTAAAATTATATATTATTAATAATATTAAATTTATTAATTTAATAAAATATTTGTGTGTAATGTGTAATCAATTATATATATATTATTTTATAATTATTTAAATAAAATTAAAAATATATATTTTTCATTAATTTTTAAATAAAAATTAATATCATTTATAATAAATTGATTAATTTACTATAATTTATAAGATAAATTTTTATTATTTTAGTTTTAAATTTTTTTAGTAAATTTGAATTTTAGTTTTAATACTTTAAAATTTCTTAAAACATTCTAATATAATGTTAATGATAAAGAATTTTCATTAAAATTATATGTGCTATAATACATATTAAGAAGATAAGATATTAATTGAAATTTTCTAGATTTTATTTTTATGTTCCAAAAACCATTAAGAGATGTATTTCAACTTTACTATAGTTTTGTTGAGTTAAAAGAGTGAGAAGGCGAGCACTATGACAAATATTTTGAAGTTTAGATCTAATTTTTGCTGGACAATTTAAAACTAAGTGCTTTTCATATTCAACCCTCTTACTGTCAGAAAGTTGATAAATTTTTTCACCCATGGCTTTATGGTGTTTTCATAATTGACAAACACTTAATCTCACTATCATAAGAATTTGTTCTTATTTTACTTATGTTTATTTTCTTCTTTGCATTAGTCAAGATAGGGAGATACTTTTGATTTTCCAGATTTGAATTGATCACCTTTTATAATATCTTACTTTACTTTTCCCTTCTAACTCTTTATCACCCCGTAATTTCCCTTTAAATTTTGATGTAATAGTATTGATCTAGCCAAGACTAAGCATCTTTATGTCATCTTCCCTTTAGCCAAAGGTGATTTTGTTATAAATGTGAGAATTCAATGGAAATGATTTTATTGATTTAATTAGCTTCAACTTAAAAATCTTTGAGTAAACTTGAGTTTTATATATGAATGTGTGGTTCCAACATTGTAAAAGTATTTATGTAGTAAAAGGAAGCAACAACTTTCAGTAAAATGGTATATGATTTATTGAATCTTAAGAAAGTAATATATTACTCCAAATTCTTTAAAACATTTTATTTATGCTCAAAAAAATTAAGAGAAATGATGTCAGTTAAAAGATTAAGATTAAGCAAAATTTTAAGAGCAGAAATTTATCTTACAATTTAAAAATATTGGTTAATCTTAAAACCATAGTATGCAAACTATAAAGTGTTTGGCAATGTTTTTGTTAAAATATTCAACTTTCAAACAATTTTATATAGTGTCCTTCAACATTTTAAGAAAAACATTTCTTAAAATAATGGATTTTTTTTTGAAAAAAAAAAAACATAAAAAATTAATTCATTTACAAATATTAACTTTTAAAATTTTCTATAATTATTAATATTACTAATATATTAACTAAAATTTATTTATATTCTTATTTATACTCTTAAATATTAATAAATTTATCACAAATATAATTATAATTTTAATATTTTTAAAATAAAAAAATTAAAAATATAATTTTGATGTTTTTGAATAGTATAAACAATTTATCATTTACAGCCGAACAAAACTCCTTAGGACAGACATTTATGACAAGTCTATCTTTTATTCAATGTTTTTTTAGAGTTTTGCTATTAAATATTCTCTTTAGTAGAATAGTCAAAGCATTTCCAGGACCTTTCAGTTTACAGTGTTAAAGTTAAATCAATAGCATTCGAAAAGGATGCGTTTATAGTGCAGCCACATCATGTAAGCAAAATTCCATAAAATAAGACACCATATTCTCCACTACCTGAGACAAACAAATGTACAAACAAGCCAAGGATCGAATCTGCCATCCATCTCTGTGATAAACTCCCAACATGAATTTTAACACCATGATTTATAATACGGTTTTTTGTATTCCTAAACGTCCACAATATCCCAATTATCCCTACATTTTACTGCCTAAAGACCCACAAAATTTATTTATACATACACTATGTTAGCGTATTATATGAAATCAACCGCGGGACACTATAGTCTCAATACAAACTAGCTCTTCATAAAACTAATGGAACGAAGTAATCCCTAGTCGTAAACCCTAGGCAGATGACAGTTGTGACAATGTGTAAGAAACACACCATTTCTGACTCCGCAGGAGGGGCAAAGCCAAATCAGATGATCTGAACTTTCAGGACGAGCACCCCCCAAATTTCTGGTGCAAAACCACACAAACAGATCTTTGATATAAAGATAGATATAGCCTGCCAAAACTCCACAGAAAATACCCACAATAACTGATCTGTCAGGGAAAAGAAATGGCACCACAAGGGCCTCCATCCAAAACACATCATTCAAGCCGCCATGGAGGTGGTCACCCAGCTTGTTCACAAGGACCTTGAGGGAGACAACCACTGCAGAAAATCCAACCTGGGCACTTCCAGCAGGATAAGCATACTCTGACATAGATGCTACTATAGCAATGAGAGAATGAGATAAAAATGCAAGAACAAGAACAGTGAATCCAAACATGGCACTGCCCATCAGCGGCTCCAGCTGCATTCCTTTGCAAATTAGGGACACTGTGTTATAAGTGAAATGGATGTGGTTCATGTGATAAAATGATGTCTGGACCAATTTCATCAAACTCATCTCCTGATTATTCAATGAATCAATAACATAAAAATCTTTCAGCGTGGGAATCACGTTGTTGGAAATTATAACAATTACAACCAATTATAATTACCTTGATTGATCCATGAGGGATCTGTTCGTTATTGCAGTAGAGCATCACCAAAATATTAACCAATAGTAGCACAGCAGTTGCCTTGAATTTCAGTAATGTTTCCATCTCTTCTTCTCTTTCAAACCTGCTTGTGGCTCTTATTGCAGCGATCAAAATCTATATATATAGTTGTTGCAGAGATGAAAGTATATGTATAGTGTTCCCTGCGTGTCATTCCACGCAAATAACAGTGGTCCGTCAGCGTGAGAACGAGACCCTTCCACGCCTAGTGGAGGACGACTACCGTGTTTAGTAATATGAGTAAAACGCTTTGACGCGTTCAACACACGGCTGGGACACGACCGGTTATTTTCATTTAGACTGGACAGAAGGATTTCTTTGAAATAGATCTCATGGTCAAGGTTAGATCTCACGGTCAAGGTTAGCGAGATGGGGGCTACATTAGTCCAATAGCTAAAAAGTTTCAAATATCCAATAGGCAAGGTAAGCACTTTTCCTTCCTAACGGTCTTGCGTTGTTGGAAACTGTACCAAATCCATTATTTTCTCTTTTAAATATTAACACACTCATATCTACACCTAAGTTCTAAGATTACGTGAAGTTATAAGAGCAGAGTAAGCAGTGCTTTTGCTTGGTTAAAAGGTTGATGTTTTTGGAGATAAGAAAACAGGTTATAGGCTTAAGAACTATAGGTATTTAGTATGAGTAAAAGTATGTGCCTTTAATAATTTTGATCAGTCAATTTCAGTTATTTAGTTTTCCTTGAACAAGTGCGATGAGTCAACCTCCATTTATACAACGAGTAAGATTTTTGCCATTGTGTAAAAAAAACAAGAGAGTAATAAATTTAATTTCAAAATATTATAACATGGAATCATGGAATCATTTATTAAGGAGAAAAAGAGCTAAGCATATTAACTTAATAATTAATTAATTATTATGATGTATATATATATATATATAAAAGAGGACAGAGTTATTTCAATTGAGAATTTTGTTAAGTATTTAGAGTACTTTATCTGATTTTTTTTTTTTTTTACTAGTGTTTTCTAAATTAGGAGTTAAAGTTTATTTGCCCTAATTATTTTTAAACAAAGGGGTTTATAATTCATTCTCTTTACTTATTTGGATTTTTTTATTGAATTTAGTTTTTAAAATATGTTTTAATCTTATACTTAATATAGGTTGATAAGTCTTTGTCTTTTACCTTGTACAAGGCTCATTGTTCTTGTGATGGTTATAAGCCCTGCTCTTGGGTATAACACGTATGCAAATAACTAGTTGCAATACCCCTTTATGTTATATCCTTTGGTGGGCATGTGAGGATGGGATGTTGACTTGGCTCACTCTATGGATTAAATTTCCATTTGTCTTATGCAAATACTTTTACCCCCTTCTATAATATCTTTCTATTCTTATTGTAGCTTGCACATAATACAACCAATGAACAATTGTAAGAATAATGAGATGTTGGTGAAAACTTATCTTCTTGCTCCTCCTATTTAGGTATAGAATGATGGTTCTATTTGTCTCATGGATTAGCTTACTTGTTACTTGCTTATGATGGCGAGTGACTCTTCTATGCCTTTAGATTTGCTTTCAAGTCTTCATTAATTTGAGTGCTAGGCCTTTAGATTTTCTTTCAAGGCTTCACTAATTTGAGTGCTATGGAAAACCAAAGTTGATGCTCAACAATAGGGAAACTCATTCATCCTAACCAAAAGACATAATGCACCTAAAGAGATTTGATGCTTCATGCAGATATTGATATTAATGAACAAAGGTCACAAGTCATGAAAGGAATACATTTTTTTACTTAGTGGTTGGGTTCAAGTTAATGATAGTCTCTCATGATGCATTAGTGGCAATGAAAACATGGAAAACATCAATATGTTTATTTGGAAGGGTATTCTAGGTGCTCTCACAATGAATTTGAATATGGTGTAAAAAATGGAAATGCTGGAACTTCAATTATCTTTTTGAATAAATAAAATTTATTTATAGAATTTGTATATGAAAATGTGAAATTTGAGGTTCTCTATAGAGAAACATTTTATTTGTCATGAAAAATTAGGATGAACATTTCCCTGTTAATGCAAGTTTTGAGTACCTAAATGATGGGATTTGCTTAAATTATTTTTAGAACTATGGGGAATATTGTTCTTGAGTATGTGTGTGTGTGTGTGTGTTAACTCCATATTTTTATTTTTATTTTTTTAATTGTGAAATTTATTATATCCTTGAAATATGAAGGCCAAATTAGGGACATTGTTTTATAAGTGAAATGGATGTGGTTCATGTGACAATAATGTTTGGACCAATTTCATCAAACCCAACACGTGATTAATCTATCAATAAATAACAAAAAAATATTTCAGCCACTGATCGATTCATCATGGGAACTACAACATTGATATTGTTGGTGGAAAAATATAATAAGAACAACAATTTGTGATTTCCTTGATTATAAAATGAGGGATCTGTTCTCTATTGCAATATACCATCACCAAAACATTAACCATTACTCGCACAATAGCTGCATTGAAGTTCATTAATGTTTCCATCTCTTCTTCTCCTTTAAACCTTCTTGTGGTTATTATTGTAGAGATAAAAATATATAGTATAATGCTCCCTATGTTGTTAGAGAATGAAAAACGTCGAGCAAAAGTCTCAAATCTCATTACTCGATAATAGTTAAATAGATTACATAGGAGACATCACCAATAAATGACTAAACTCAAACTCAACTGAACTAGACTAAACTCTAATTGATTGTGACTCTTGGATGGATAGTTATAACACCTAGAAGGTGGTTGGAATTAGCTTCTCCAATAACCCCCCTTAATTACAACCACAAAAGTTTTAGCTAAGATGCCTATTGGTCTAAGTATCAACTAGGCTTACAATTTAAAAAATAATAATAATAATAACATAGATGGATTTCCCCCCTTTTTTTTTTCTTTTGTTCCAAATTTTGTAGCCTTTGAATTGCTTCCGCTTTGTCTTTTCACTTTAGATTTCAAACTTTAGTTTCTTCATTTGTTGGTGCAACTCTTCCATTGTTCCATGTTGTCCATGCATATCATCTATCTCTTAAAAAATCTACTTGTATGTGGATTGTTGCCACATGTTTTCTTTTGTAGTGTGATATTCATCATCAGTTTTTTGAACATCAATTTACTACAACATAAGATGAGAAAAAAAATTTAACTCTTCAAGACTCCAATACATGAAAATTCATTAAAATTTTCACCATCCAAGTTATCTTCAACATTCATTTATGCACCTTCAATGCAAACTTTATCAAAACATGTTGTTGCAAACCATGCTTCAAGGAACTTTAACTCTTCTTCATAATCGTCATATTTACCTGCACATTGGAAATCAATGGTAGGTTTAAGAACATCTGCAGAACCAAAATGGTCATGTTCCTTCTGCTTTGCAATGAGAGCTTTCTTTTATTGTTCTTCCTTCTCTGCCTCTATCGCTTCCACTTCTTTATTAACCTCTATTGCTTCAGAGAGGTTTTCTTCCGCTTGATTTTCACACCCAAGTGGGATTCTCTCACCAAATAATAGTTTATCAATAAGATTATTTTTGTTTCATCATATACAACCATTCATTTTTTTCTAACTAGTCTTCATGAAATTTAACATCAGCAATTAAAATTGTTGGATTCACCATACCACTTGTTGCTTCAATGGCAGTTTCATTGTCATCAACAAGCTCTATTGTTGGCTTCACTTGATTGTCAGCCACTTGTGGCTATGCACAGTGGGATTCAGGAGCATTTGTGTACCCTTTTCTGCTTCTGGTAATATACCATCATCATTTTCATCCACTTTCAAGTGGGGATCACCAAACTCTTCATATCTGTGCAGATTTGCTGTTATAGATCCCCCTTACACCCAAATTTCCCTCAATGGTATCCCAAGCCTCTTTGGTTGTCTTTTCATCTGCAATGAGGGGAAGAATTATATCATATACGCATTCTTTTATGCATTTCAATGCAAAGACATAATTTTTCCTTTTCACTTCCAAATCTTTCAAAAAATCTTCATGTGTCTCTTATTATTTCTTCGAATTTCTTAGCCTCTTGGATTTTCCCATTTATTGTGGCTCAACAAGAAAATCAAGTTATAGACATATTGATCAGGTGTAATGAAAATTCCCCTGCATCGAATTCTCTTCTTCTATAGAAAAAATAGGTGTACAAATTCTCTACAAGTAAAACACATTTCACCAAAGCTTTTACAAACTCTTTTTTTATTTAAATATTGCAATGCTCACAAATGATCAGAATAAACCCCTCTTTTAAAGATATCACCGTCCTTTTGTTTTCATAGGGTCATTCCTTATATTTGAAGTTTCTTTTCTTACAAATCCTATATCCTCTGAATTGCTTCAGATTTGTCTTTTCACTGTAATTTTCAAACTTTAGTTTCTTCATTCGTTGGTGCAACTCTTCAATCATTCCATGTTGTCCATGCATATCATAGATTTTCAAATAGATTTTTGACTCAGAATAGTGGGCATATTAGTTTAAATTTTTGTGGTTGCAATTGAGGGGGGTGTTGGAGAAACTATTTGCAACCACCTGCTAGGTGTCATAACTGTCCATCCAAGTGTCACAGTTGGTTAGACTTTAGTCTATTTTAGTTGAGTTCTAGTTCAGTCATTTATGGGTGATGTACCTTATGTAATCTCTTAACCTATTATTGAGTAATGATATTTGAGACTTTTTCTCCATGTTTCGCTCTAACATACGTGTGATTCTACACAAATACAAGTGGTCTCCTAGTGTGAGAACAAGACCCCACCATGCTGAGTCGAGGACGATGACCATGTTTTATTTAATGCATGGAAGTTAGTAATATGAGAAAAATTATTTGACACATTCAATACATAGTTGGGACACGACCACTTAGTTTTGTTTGGATTGTATAGGACCCCACTTATTTTTGTTTGGACTCGAAAAGACCGAAGGATTTCTTTGAGGTGAGTTTTTCATTTTTCCCTTAGACAATCCCTATTGAGGGCATTATGTGTAACATTGAGTCTCCTAATAAAAATTAGCACATTATTGTTTTAAAATCTAAGAGAGGTGGAGTTGTGGTCACATTTGATACAAAAAATTTACATTATGAAGATGTTAGAAAACCTAAACAACAATGGTAGCTACTAGAAAACTTAATAAAAGTCCCCTTAAGAAAATTTCAAGAAAAGTATCTAATCTCTTCCAATATGATTTTGAATGTTATTCTATTAGTAAGAAGTTTATTGAAAGCAACCCTATCACCCCTAGGATCTGTGGCCTCCCTAAGATCCATAAAGATGGGGCTACCCTCATGCCCATCGTTAATACCATTGGCATGTACTTGGCTCGGAAGCTCAAGCTGCTAGTTGGTAATTCTAACTTGTTTAACAAGGATGACTCCTCATTTGTTAAAGAAATTAAGCATTTTCATCTTGAACCAAATGAATTTTTTATCATTTTTTATGTTGTTTTTCTTCTTATGAGAATCCCCATCAATGAAACCATGGATATCTTTAATAATATCATTGATCCCAATATTGCCAAATTAGTAGCTGTTTGTCTTAAATAAACCTTTTTAGCTTTTAAGATGAAATATATGGACAAAAATTTCATGCTGTCATGGGTTCCCATCTTTCCCCCATTGTAGCTAATATTTTTATGGAAGATTTTGAATCCAAGGCCTTAGCCTCTTCCCTTTTCCACCCCAAAATTTAGAAGAGATAAGTTGATGATACCCTCATAATATGTCCCCATGGTCATGCCAAGTTAGAAATTGTTCAAACAACATCTTAATTGTCAATCGGATGTCATCAAATTCATTATGGAAGTTCAAATTTTATGGTTACATTCCCTTCCTTGATGTCCTCATTACTAAGAAAGAGGATGACTCCATTTCCCATCAGGTATTTCGTAATAAAACCAACATTGAACAATATATCCATGCAAATCATCATCATCTCCCTGCCCATAAAATTGTTGTCTTGATTACCCTAGCCAATAGGGCCTTAAGGATTTATTATAGTAATCACCTTGATGCCAAGAAATCTCATCTCTTGAATGTGTTCAAGAAGAATGGGTACAAAAACATTAAGGTTTTAGAGCCTTCCAAAAAGCTTTTTTGGGGCCCAAAGAAAAGGCAAACCCCAAAAATTATATAGCTCTGGTCCAAATTCCTTATATCCAAGGTATGCCTCACAAGTTGGCTCATATTTTAATGAAGAATAATATTAGTGTGACCATCAAATCGCTCTGCAACTTGGATACTCTCTTAGGTTTGTCAAACACACCATTAATCACTCTAACTCAAAAAGTGTCTACTTTATCCCTTGTCCATGTGGGAAACCTTTTGTGGAGGAAACAAACTATTCTATTAAGGTTAGAATCCAATAGCACTCTGCTAACATCATACACAATCATTCTCAGTCCGCATAGAAAATTTTAGGGCCAGAATTTTCACCCATGGGTAAAATTAGGGGTTATTTATATTGGTAAGGTGATTTTTTATGAATAGGGGTTTGAATATGCATCACCCAATATATATATATATATAATATATATATATATATATATATATATATATATATATATATATACATACATACATACATACTATTAATATATATATATATATATACATATATATTAATATATATATAATATATATTATATATATATATATATATACTATATATATATATACATATATTATATATATATACATATATATATATATATACATATATATATATATATATTATTATATATATATATATTATATATATAATATATATTATATTACATTAGCCCATGGAAATTTGATGGGGAGAGTTTAAAAAGTTATCGTGCCTTGTAAATTCAAACTACATTCTCCCATTCAACCTATTTTTATAGTAATGACAAGTATCAAGATATATTTCACCCTATTTTTTAGGGAATACCAATTATTTGGATTTGTTTCTCCTCGTGGAATTTATTTTCACTCTATTATATTTTTCTGTTATCCCAAAATTGTTGGAATTTATTTTTTTATAGTAAAAAGCAAACTACATTCACTCTATTTTTATGGTTATTAGTGTCTAGGAGTCACTAGTGATCAAATGTACTCGTTCAATATGGTTGATAGGGTACTAGGTCAAATTGTTATAGTTTCAATAAATTTTCACATAAAATTTGATCATTGGTTAATTGGCGAGTGTCTAGGTCATTACTGCTCCTTTCATCCTCATGGTCAATAAATGTCATCATGGTCTTGTCATCACTCCTTGTCAATAAAGAGTGACTTGGTTATCATTTCATGGTCATTCATACTAAAAAGGTCTAAAGGTCCAAATCATGGTCTTAGATGTCCATTTGTTGTCATTGTTAGGTCATATTATCAAAGAGTCATATAGGGGTCATGTCATCACCTCATGTCACCATTATGGGAGTAGCAATTAGGGAAATGTGTTCAAAGAGTTTTCTAAGGTACAATTTCCTCCTTGTAAAGATGTAACTATGCTCAATAAAGTGATAAATTTGTTGTACACTATCTTATCATCATTTCTTAAAGGCATATGATATCACTCCATGACCTAAGCAAAAAAATCGATTTCTAGCCTATAAGAAGACCATCATTGTGTAAAAAACCTAAAATCAAAAACCCTAAATTGAGCTTAACTATCTAGCATAAAATCCATTGTTGCACTAGTCAAATCCTTAGTTGTGACCATAGACAGAGCCCTCTCTCGTTTGGTAGGGCTAGCTTCCAAATCAAAAGGTTGGTTTGAGGTTACCTTTGTCAATCTCCTTTCTCAGCCTTGGGACATTGTGAAGTGCTAATAATGGTAATGGTAAGTATCAAGATATATTTCACCCTATTTTTATGGGAATAACAATTATTTAGATTTGTTTCTCCTCGTGGAATTTATTTTCACTCTATTATATTTTTCCATTAACTCAAAATTGTTGGAGTCGTTTTATTTTTTCCAATAAAATGTATCACACACTTCATGGAATGTAGAATCATGGGTTTATAGGATTTGGGGGTTTATATGAAAGTCATTCCATCACTGTTTAAAGTACCATTGCAATGGAGAGATCACTTTGTCAATTCTTCCCTGTTTATTTTCCATTTAGCGAACATAGTTATTCGACTATATATGTTTTAATTTGATAAACATTCACCCACATTCGTGCTCTTTAAATTTTCAAATGATGAAGAAGCTATTTGACATAAAAATATGAATATGATTATTAAAATTTTATTTTTTATTTTATTTTTTACATAGATAAACTATTATAATTTTTTCTTATTGTAATAGTAGAGATTATCAATAAAGCTCTATATAAATAGTATAGGATGTACCATAGTTTTATATTTTCATATATCTATATTGAGAAGTTGTTTCATCTATTAAATCATTTAACACTATATATAAAATAGAGAGGCGATTTCATAAACCTAAAATACTTTCGTTGTAAGATAGAGTAAATTGTAGATGTTTCTACATTCACCATCGAAGTCACCAAAATTGTTCAAGAATCAATTAAATAATAGCCCAACGGAGATTGTTGTGGGAATTCACAAATTCCTTTAACATCGACACTCCAAGACATTCAATGGATTTGATCCATTGTGTATCATGAAAGGGTGATTGTTCTCACAATTGTAGCAATCTCTCCTTTCTAATTCAATTAGCTATAAATGATGATAGTGAGGGTGGTGGAGCTATATTCTAACTTAGATATGAAAATTACTAACTTGTAATATATCCCTTTTACTTACCATAATATTTTTAAAAAGATTACAAAATGGTTAGTTTCTACACATTGAGATTTACATTAACTCATTTCTATGCAACCTTAAGGGTTTGAAATCACATTCAAAAATAATAATCTCTAAACTTCCTTTGATTTTACATTCAGCGTTATGTTTTGCTTGTTCATTTTTATATGTACCATGGGGATTCACCCATTTATTATATATATAATTCTGGGGGTTTCCTAAAATTTTCATGGTTGGTCCTCAACCCTTGCTAATCATTTTGAGAAAACCAAACACCACATTGTATTGAAGACTCTGATGTCTTGGAGAAATTTAATCATTATCACCATTAAAAAATCAGCGAAACCATTCGAATTAAGAAATGGGCCAGCAATCTTAACAAGGATAATAGATGGAGAATTAGCAAAAACTGAGTTCCAACACTTACCTCCATATTTGTTGCTTCTCAATTTCTCTCCCTCTGTATCTTCTTGTCCTTTCCCTATCATCCCCTCATGTAATCTCCTTTGAATTTTAGTATTATCTTTTTTTGTTTATAAATAAATTCCTCGTCTCCCTGTTTTTTCTAACTCTCTCAATTTTTTAACTTATATTAATTATTATTAACTTCTTTTTTTAACTTCTATTAATTATTATTAACAACCTTAGTATTTAATAGATAAGGTCCACCTTGTTATTATTATTAAACCATTTTTAATTATTTAATATCAAATTTTATTTTATCTATTTTTAATAATTAATTAATTAATTTTTATTTTATTTATTTTATCTTCTTTAAAATGCTCTTATTTTTAATATTTTTCTTCTTTTTCTTTTTCTTTTTTTAATAGTTACTTATCTTATTATCTTTTTATGTTTTTTTAAGGTTTATTATTAGTTAATATTAATAATTTATAACCTATTTCTTTAAAATTCATTTTTTTCCTTTTAATAATTCATTTTTATTTAATTAATTTTATTTTTATTTTTATTTTTATTATTATTATTATTTTTATTATTTTTTTTAAGTTCTTTTATTCCACTTCTAACCCTTTTTCATTTTCAATTTTTTCAAGCTTCAATTTTGTACTTGGTTGTAGGTATGTCAAATTTTTTTCATTATTTTTTCCTAATGAACCATAATGGTTCAAAATGTTGGCATATCAAAACATCTTAATGTGATGGATTTGAAAGGTGAAATTTGAATCATCATAGTTTTGTTGAATTAAAAAGGTGGAGAATGTGGGAACTATGACAAATGTTTTGAAATTTAGATTTAGTATGAGTATAAGTTAGACAATTTAAGAGAAAGTGTTTTTCATTTTAAACACTATTAGTGTCACAAAGGTGACAATATTGTTTATTCCATGGTGTTATGGTGTTTCTATGGTGTTATGGTGTTTGAGATTTTATCGATGCTTAATTTCACTATTAGGAGTTTATGAAAATTTGTTCTTATTTTAGCAATGTTTATTTTATTCTTTTCATTAGTAAGATAGAGAGATGCTTTTGATTTTTGATACTTGGATTGATCACCCTTTTATAATATCTTAGTTTACCTTTTCTCTCTAGATCTTTATTTCCCCACAATTTGTCCTTAGATTTTGATGTAATAACGCTTTCAATGTTATCCTTATCCTACATAATGTTCTTTGTATTTATCTTCTAGTGATCCAGCAAAGACAAAGCATCTTTATGCCATCTTCCCTTTAGAAAAAGGGGATTTTGTTATAAGCGTTAAAATTCAATGACAAAACTTTATTGATTTAATTAGCTTCAACTTACAAGCTTTTGAGTAAACTTGAGTTATATATATGAAGTTGTAGTTCCAATATAGTGAAATTATTTGCATGGTAAAAGGAAGCAACAAATTTTACTACAACCCAATATAATTTATGGAATCTTCAAAAGGTAAGAGATTACTCAAAATTCTTTTGAAATTTCATTTTTATGCCCAAAAAACATTAAGAGAAGTGAAGTGATGTAAGATCATCACAATTTTGTTGAGCTAAAGATTAAGATTAAGGAAAATTTTAAGGATGGAAATTTATCTTAGAGTTTTGGAAACTTTAGCTAATCTTAGAAACTTAGTATGCAAACCACAAAACGTTTAATAATATTTTTGTAAAAATATTAAACTTTGTCATGATTCTATATAATTTCCATATATTTTTGTAAAAATATTAAACTTTGTCATGATTCTATATAATTTCCATACAACTTTGATGTTTTTCAATGTAAAATAGCCTTATCTTATAAAATGTACACGAATCATTTTTATGAAAAATAAAAAACATAGAAAATTAATTCACTTGCAAATATTAATCTTTAATTTTTTTTGGCCTAAAATAATTTAGGGAAAATGACCCAAAAAAGTAATAAACATTTATTATATTTTTAAATGTTAATAAATAATAAAAATTTAATATTTTTAACAAACTTTAAAGCTAAAATTTAATAGTTTTATGTTTGCGAACAAGTTTAACGTAAACAATTTATCATTATAGTTAAACAAAAGCTCCTTTCGAGCATCATCCCAAAACAAATCTTTATACCAAAGCTGGCCATGTTAGGACATATATTATGACAAGTCTATCTATTATTCAAGGTTTTGCCATTGAAAACTGGCATTTATAACAAGCCTTGAAGGTTTGCCATTTGACAAAATTGTCAAAATAATTTTCGTCTTACAATTTTTGTAGTAGAAAAGGAATGGTTTAGAGAGTTTTGTCATTAAATATTCTCTTTACGAAAGTTGTCAAAGCATTCTGGGATTATAGAAAAGGATGGGTTGTATATAAGATGTTAGCTTATTATTAGTAATATGTATAGTGTTCCCTACATGTGATTCCACGCAAATAAAAGTGGTCTGTCAGCGTGAGACGACACCCTTCCACACCGAGTGGAGGACGACGACAATAATAGTAATATTCAGACAGACAGAAAGAAGGATTTTAGGCGGGTCAAAAGGAATTCTTTGAAATAGATATGATTGTCAAGATTGGTGAGATGGGTGCTGCATTTGTCCAACAGCTACAAAGATTTTAATTAAAAAAGTCAATCGGCAAGGTCAACACTTTTCCTTCGCTACGATCTTGCGTTCTTTGAAATTGTACCAAAATCCATTATTTCTCCTTTTAAATGTCGACACTCAGTACACAAAATATTAGGATGATATAAGATCATATGAAGGAGAGTAACACAAATAGTTTCAAAATCTTAGTACATAAGAGTATTTTAAAGAGAAGAGGGAAGTAAACATATTAACTTAATAAGTATTTTACTATAAAATAGTATTTATAAATTATAAGATTGATTTAAATTATTGAGTCTTAAACAGGGCATTTATAATTCACTCACTTTACTAATATGTATAACTTATTAAATCTAGTTTATAAGATCTTATTGTATCTCATATAGAGTTCTTTTTTTATAAAGGTTACCATGTCTTTATCCTCGGCCTGCTAAAAGGAACTTTGTTCTTTTGATGGTTGTCAGACATGCCTTTTCGTGTAACTTATATACACACAACCAATTGCAATCCCCTTTATGCTATATCCTGGAGTGGCCATGTGAGGATGGAAACTCACTCACTCTATGGCTTAAATGTCGAGTTGTTTCATGTAGAGATTTTTTAACACCTTTTAACATTGGTAAGAACCAATATAGATCTATCTTAACTAATGATCTTTTCTCGTGCTTGTTAATTTATGGTCTTTCTATACACTATGTGTATGTTTTCGTTGTTTATATTGTATTTTTTAATATTTTATTATGAAGTAACTAAATAATAACTACTTTTAATTACTTATTCTTTTTGAGCATTGCAATAGTTTACTATGGTCAACAACAATAACTACATCTATTTCATATTGGGTTGTAATATTAACAATAAACCAAGTGATAACAATGCAAATGAGATTATTGATGTTCTATAAAAATCTAAACAAATATGTATAATTATTTCTATTTTTATTATAAAGAACATTTTTTTTAATTTAGAGGATTTTTTTTTTAAGGACACGTGTAACTACACATTGATCATGGATGAAATCATACATGGCCCTCATATTGGGTTGTAGAATGTGCCTCTCGACACAATAATGAGATGTAGAGTCAAAAATTCTATTCTCTCTTCCTATTAAGGTATCGAATTATGATTCTATTTGTGTGATTGGTTAGCTTGCTTGTTACTTATGGTGGTCACTAAGTCTTCTATCCCTTTAGATTTCATTTCATGGCTTCAAAAAATTTAGTGCTATGGAAAACCCATGTATATTTTGAACAATGGAGCAACCCACTCATCCTAACCAAAAGATATAATGCACAGGAAAATATTTAATGCTTCTCACACATACAAGCATGGAAAACATCAATTTGTTTATTTGGAGGGATGATTCAAGGTGTTGTCAGAATGAATTTGAATATGGTGTAAGAAAATGAAATGTAGGAAGTTGAAGTAGCTTTTTGAATAAATAAATTTTATTTATAGAATTTGTATATGAATATGAAATTTGAGTTTTTTTAAATAGTAGTATTTTTTCATGTAAAATATGATGCATATGTTTCCACTAGTGCAAATTTTGAGTACCTGAATCACTGGATTTATATAAAACAATTTATAAAACTATATAGAGCTATTGTTCTTGTGCAAAGATTTAAAAACTAATAATATAATGCTAATTTATAACTAATAATATAATGCTAATTTTATATATATTTTTTTTATTTGTAAAAATTATTATATCCTTGAAATATTAAGTGTTGTATGGTACATGGATCTCAACATAATTAAGAAAAATTACTTTTGTAGATTCTACATCTTAGTCTATTGTAATGCAACATGTAAGTTATTTTTAAAATGGTTAAGGTAATAACAATCTGTTACACTAATAAAAGATGTATTTATTTTAAAATTTAGATATATGTCGAGATAAAAATATATGAAGTATATATAAAGGACAGATAGACTTCAACAAGATCATGTGAGGAGGAATAACAAAAAGGATGGCAACAATCGAAGCTGAAGTTATTGTGGAGATTTGCTACAATGATTTGGACCCCGATGCAAGATTTGGTCGGAGTGATCTCGGTTTAAAGCATGAGCCCCTTCATCGTTTTGGGTTGGCCTTTGGTTGTGCTAAAAAATTATTTCTCTTTGAAGGGCTATATCAGGCGGTATGAGTTTTGGATGGTTATGGGATCTGCCACCCTCAAGATGTTTTCTCAGTTTGATTCATATTGGAGGTGAGGATGGCGATCAAGCCTTTATGTGTGGGAGTCACATTACAATATTCAGTTAGCGGTGGGTGACTTTCTAGATTTTTGTAGAACGACATGCTTTCCTTTTTTTGTTTCGATCCTTTTGTTGGGTTTTTGAGGGCCCAACTCCCTCTTTTTGGATTTTCGTGCTAGTATGTGCAAATCTATGAGCTTTTACTTTTCTTACAGAGTCATGTCGCTTCAATATACGTAGACTCACTTGGAAAGAAATAGATTTATGAAAGATCCCTCCAAATTCCCCTTCCATGGGGGTGATGGACAACGCAGAAAGCTTGGAATCCATGCAAGGGTTTCAATTTTTTGTTAAAACCCTCAGTGGAAAATCTTTACCATTCTGGGGTTATGCATAAGTTAAGGTGAATGAATTAAAGTAGATCTTGGAACAATGTCTTGGAATTCTTGTAATCTTTAAACACCTTATTTGTGGGGAAAACAATTGTTTGATACTTTCTATTGAGTGCATACAAATCTTCAGGAATTAAATTATATTATTGTCCTTGAGACTACATGGAGGAGTAGAGGCTTCCAAAGGGCCCTCTACTTTAGCCTGATACAAGGACATTGGACATGGTAAAGAGCCCATCTCAAAGGTCTAGTAGCAAGTTCTTTGAGGATTGTACCTTGTAGAGAATATGGGGGAAATGCCTTTTTTGGTTCAAATAAACAAAGTCGAGGTAATGCATCTCTTCACATTCCTATAAGCTAGGGATATCATCTGCAGATTCAACGAATTTTGGCCACAATTTCATCACTGGATTTTTACAACTTGGAAAAAAAATTGTGACATTTATTTTTCTGAAAGAAAATAAAATAAAATCATGTTTATAGTTTGACTTTTATAAAACTTATTTTTAATAAAATCTTGAAGATGTAAATCATTTTATATTAAAAAGTTTTAGATCTAAATTTTGACTTACCAAAATATTATATATATATAACAAAAATTATTTAAATTTTGACTTATCTACATTTGTAATAAAATAAACATGATACACCTATATTATATATGTTGTTGACGCCTAATCTTTAAAATTAAAAAAAACTATTATAGATAAGAAAATAGAGAAGGTGAAGAGGCATTGGAAATTCAATTCCAAAAGTGTCTCTCAATAAATATATATATATATATATATATATATATGGAATTACACGAGCTTTACTTGACATAGAATCACAATTACATTCCCTTTTAGCATTTTTCTGCTAAGTAACTCTTATTCCCTACCATATTCTTTGTCCTCTATTCATCTGCATTGATCTTGTTGAAGCATTGGAACAGTGCTGTTGAACTCGACATGAATCATTCTCTACATTGTATGCGGTGCTACTCCCTGCTTGAACGTGCGCCCTATACATTCAAAGAATCCATATTGAAGACTCCCCTTCGTGGCATATTTGCGTTAAATCATTTACATTGAACGTTTGAAACAACATTGAAAAGTTTGGAAGAGTGCATTGATCTATGCTGGTACGTGAAACTCTATTGAATACTGTGAACTCCATTGAATGGTGAATTCATCCTTGTCCGTGAATTAAAGACTAGTATATATATGCATTGAATATTCTTGACATATGTTTGTATGGTGCGTTGGTATGTGCATATTTGAGCTCTGCGTTGAAGTTTTTTTATGGCCTGACATTGAAGACCGTGTAATGGTATTCCCCTGCATTGAATAGATTTTGAAAAACATAAGTGATGGATTATGTATTGCATTGAATACCATTTTTAAGGTTGTAAATACATTGTGAATACCATGAAGTGATGTGAGATATGCATGTTGGCCATTTGTATATTGAATGCTCTTTATTTATTAGATTGGAAGGCTCTTTATTGAAAGCGTTGATTGAAAGGGTGTGGGTATATAATGGTATACGTTGGATGATATATATTATATGAGCATTGAGCCATATATTGTATGTTGAATATATTGATATGGCAAATTGGTATTAATATGAGTGTTGGTATTATATGAGAGTTGAGTTGAATATATATCCCTTGACTTATATGCATATTGGCTTAATTTGTTAGTTGTTATATTGGTTTGATGGTTGTCATATAAAAGTATAAAGTATAGTTGTGATTGTTTTGGATTTTAAAAGTAGATAGTCTTTTTTTGATGATGCATTCACTCATTTTATGAGTGTTGGTATTATATGAGAGTTGAGTTGAATATATATCCCTTGAATTATATGCATATTGGCTTAGTTTGTTAGTTGTTATATTGGTTTGATGGTTGTCATATAAAAGTATAAAGTATAGTTGTGATTGTTTTGGATTTTAAAAGCAGATAGTCTTTTTTTGATGATGCATTCACTCATCTTCATCATTGGAGTAATTCATTCTGGAAAACAGGACTACCATAAATGGTCCAGGAAGATAAAGCATACTTTGATTTTTAATGAGGTGTGGAAAGGAGTTTGTGAAGGAGAAGGAGATAATCCTCCTTAGAAGCCCTCTTTTAGCAAAGATCTCACCATATGGGAGAGTAAGAACAACAAGACCTATGCCTTGATTGTAGCATCAGTCAATGAAGAGGTGATTCAGCATATTACACCATTTACAAATGCCTTTGAGGCCTTAAAGAAGATGAAATAGTTAAATGACTCACACTCTCAGCTTGAAGTTTTCTAGCTTATGATCAAACTTTTCAATCTAGAAGTGAAAGATGATGATTCATTTTCCTTAGCCTCTAAGTAAGAGTCATTATGCATGATATACAAGCTTTTCATGATAAAATGGATGTTCCTCTCATAGATTTTGTCAAGGCACTGTATCCCAATTAGTCTCATTATCTTGAGCCATTACAAGCTAGTGGAAAATTTAAGGAGATATCCTTTGACTCTCTTGTGGAGAAGTTTGTTGAAAGAGAGAATAATTTTGGGAAGAAGAAGGTAGTTGCTCATGTATTTTGGATATGTTTTGTGCCTTATGTAGAAAGAGAAGAATCGAGCATAGGATTCTTCTAGAGGAAGAAGTGGCTAAAGAGGACATGGAAGGAAGAATAATAGAGGCAGGGGGTAGGCAATACCAAGGAGGAAGGCCTGATCTTCATTGTATACAATGCAACAAAAATGGACATGATTCTTCCTCATGCAATCTCTCTAGGGATAGGATCAGACAAGAAAGGGATGAAGAGAAAGGAAAATCACTAAAAAAAGGGAAAGGTAAAGCACCTGAATCCACTCATTATATTGTGGCACATTGCAATATTAGAGTAATTAAATACTTGTATAATGCTTCACTTGCTACATGGAAATATGCATGGTTTCTTGATTTAGGAGAAACTTTCCACATGACTTTTAGAAGAGATTGCTTTGAAGAATTCACTCGCAATGTTGATGGAACAGTCTACTTTGATAATAAGTGAAAACTCAAGCCATTAATGCTTAGCACTATCAAGCTCAGCCTGTTCTCCCAAACTTTCTTCTATATGATGTTCTCTACCTCCCAAAGTTGAAGAGAAACGTACTGTCTTTCGTTCACATCCTCCAACAAGGACACTCCATTCACATGTTTGATGGAAAAGTTGAGGTCATAAAAGCATTAGACAACTCACTTTCCATGACTAGGATAGAAGAAGAAAGGCTATTGAAGTTGCAAGGAACCTCTACTCGTGCACAAAATTTTTCATACAATTCTCAATTTGATGAAGGTACACTACCATCTAGTCTCTTATGGCATGCTAGATTTGGACATATGAACTATGAAATTTTTCATTTATTGAAGAGAAATGGTGTTACTAGTTTTCCAACCATTCCTAGGAAGCTTAAGCAATGTGATGCTTGTATCTTAGGAAAGCATAATAAATAGCATATTCATGATTCTCATTCCAGAGCACATATAAAGCTTAAGTTGATTCACTCTAACTTGTGTGGCCCTATGCCTATTCCTTTTACAAATTTTAATGAATATATGATGATATTCATTGATGACAACATCAAAATGCATTGGGTAAATCTTTTGAAGAAAAAATATAAAGATTTTGGAATTTTCAAAAACTTTCATGTGTGGATTGAATATGATACAAAATCTCATATTGGATCTATTTGTACTCTTAATGGAAAATAATATACTTCAAATGAATTTGAAATTTATCTTTGCCAACATGAGATCAAACATCAAAAAAACGTGCCTTATAATCCTCAATAGAAAAATTTATCCAAAAGAATGAACATGATAATATTAAATATGTATGTGCAATGATGTTTTGAAAAATGTTAAGTTGATGTTTTGGGCTGATGCATTTCTATGTGTAGTGTCTATTGAGAATAAGTGTCCATCTCATGCTCTCAAAAAACAGACTCCTTATTAAATGTGGTATGTCCACATTCCTTCGATGAGGCATCTCAGGGTTTTTGGTTCCACCTATTATGCCTTTATATCCATGGAATAGAGAAAAAAACTTAATGCAAGGAGTCAAAAATTTATCCTCTTGGGGTACTCAAATACCTCCAAAGCATATCATCTTTATGATGAAAAAAATATGAAGTTTATAATATCTAGAGATGTAATTTTTCATGAATCTTCCAAGACTAACAATGTTGTTGAGCAACAACTCGCTTGGACAAATTTGTGCATACAAAATCCTTTCAGGAGTTTGATAATGAGATTCCACATCTAGAAGGGGGGATTATTATATTGGATCAATATGTGGAATCTGCTTCTGAAGCACTCTCTCCCCCTCATGAATCTCCAACCACTGATCAATAAGACACTTTGATTGATGTGATTGAGAGAATTGGAAGGATAAATCTTCATTCAACCCCATCTTAGTCAACTGAATAACCTAGGCCATCTTAGAAAGGTCCTCCAAAATGGCTCACAAAAACACTTGAAAGTGTTTGTCCTGATGAGGTTAGAATGACAGGATCAAGAAGATCTACTAGAAAAAATGGAGGTGTTGTAGATGCTTCTAATTCACCTCATGATATGGATCTTCCTTATAACTGCAAATTAATTTTTTCTGCATATTTTGAACCAACTTCCTTTAAAAGTTGCTTCTCATGATGAATGGAAAGAAGAAATTCAGAAAGTGTATGATGCTTCGATAAAGAATGGAACTTGGAAGTTGGTTGATCCTCCATTGGGAACCAAACCGATAGGCTGCAAGTAGGTCTTCAAGAACAATTATAAAGAAGATGGCTCATTTGACAAGCATAAAGCTATGTTCATGGTAAAATGTTTTACATAGAAGGAAGGAGTTAATTATGAGGAGACCTTTTCCCCCACAACAAAATGGGGTACCATCCAAACTCCCTTTAGCTTGGAAGCTAACGATGGTTGGAAAGTCCATCAAATGGATGTAGAAACTTCTTTCTTGAATGGCGATTTGAAAGAGAATGTTTTTATGTCCCAAACAAAAGGATTTGTTGTCAAGGGATAGGAGAGGAAAGTATGCAATCTTGTCAAATATTTTTATGGCCTCAAACCAGAACTGCAAGCCTAGTACAAAAAATTAACTAAGAATCTTCTGAAACTCAATTTCAAACATTGATCTTGATGATGCAACTTTGTTTGTCAAGAAAGTTGGAAAAGAAGTTGTATATCTTGTGGTGTGTGTATATGATCTTTTGAAGGCAGGGAATAATGAAAATTACATTGCATCCATAAAGAAATAACTATGGAAAGGTTTTGTAATGAAAATTTTGGGATATGTTCACTACTATCTTGGTGTTGAAGTAACCAACATCTCAATCTTATATTCCTCTCACAAAAGAAGTAAATTGGAGATCTGTTGAACAAATTTGGCATGGTTGAGTGCAATCTTTTGACTACTCCAATGGAACAAAATATAAAGCTCACATCCACTAAAGAAAATGAATTTGAGGATGCAACAAAGTACAATAAACTTGTAAAAGGTCTCAACTACCCAATTACTACCAGACTGGGCATTTCATTTGTAGTTGGAATCCTCTCTAGCTTTATGAAAAAGCCTTGTGAGGGTCATTGGAATGATGCCAAAAGAGTTCTAAAGTACTTGAAGGTAAATCAAGACTTTGGGCTCAAGTATACATAGGTGGATGACTTTAGCTTAATTGGATACTCTGATTCATATTTTGATGGAGCCAAACAAAATAGAGTATCTACTTCAAGTTATGCCATGAGTCCTGGATCAAGAATTGTCTCCTGGTGGTCACACAAACAATTAGTTCTAGTAGATTCCACAACTGAGGCAGAATATGTGGCAACAATTGAAGCAAAGAAGGAAATTGTGTGGCTTGGGAAAATTCTAGAAGATTTGTAGGAGAAACAAGTGCATTCTACTCCTCTTTTGATTGAAAATGCTTCTGCAATAAAGTTGGTCAAGAATCCAAAGTTCAGTGATCGAACCAAACATATCAGTACAAAGTATCATCTGATTCGACATCATGTCAAGGCCAAGGCTATTCACCTTCATCGTTGTTCTATAAATGAGGAGATTGCAAACATCTTCACCAAAGTGATTGGAAGAGAAAAGTTTGAATGATTCAAAATGATGCTTGGACTCACCAACATCCCTTCAAATTAAGGGGGGGAATGTTGACACCTAATCTTTGGGATTAGGAAATTCATGTAAATATTGTAAATAGGAAAATAGAGAAGGTGAAGAGACACTGAAATTTGAATTCTAAGAGTGTCTCTCTCAATGTATATATCAATAATATCTTAATGCAAATCAAATTCATTCGGAGTTACACAAACTGGCTTTATATATATATATATATAATGAACAACCAAGTTAGCATAATGGTTGTTGGGAAAAGAACCCACAATTAAGCTAAATGGTCTTCCTGGCTAGGGAAAATGAGACAACAAAATGTTGTCACGGTAGAAGGAGGAGAAAGAACAAATTGTTGATAGAGGTAAGTGACAACTAGATTTCATTCATAATAGTGCACTTAACAACTCGTAAAAGTAAACTGAAATAAAGTAGCATATGTGGTCACTTTATATGTGCTTTGTATATTGTTAGAATTATGTTTGTATATTTGTCATTTTTGAAAAAATTGTTTTATCTGTAAAAATTATTGTTATTTATAAATTCCAACAAATAATTTGAGAGGCATTTTAAAGCTCAATATGGAGGTGATGTTGTAGTGGTGTAAATGTTTGTAAATAGTTACATGTAGGCTCAATTAAAAAATAATACAACTTTATAAGTAATATAAAATCCAATATGGGGAGATGTTGTAGTGTCTCTAAATGAGTGTAAATATTTAAATGTTGGATCAATTAATAATAAAATGCTAAAAGTAATAAAATTAATTTTTTTAGATTGTAATTTAATTTATATTAATAAAATTATGAACAAATATTTAGATAATTAGAATCACAATATACATATCACATTAAAATGTATAGCATATAATTAATAATTATTCGTTAAGATCCATTTTACCATATAAATTAAATTAATGATTTAATAACCATATTTATGTCGTAAGGGGTTCCTCTTTGAAAGGAACTCCCCCAGATGCCACTCTACACAGGTCTGCACCGTAGGATTGAATGTAAATGATTGAAGAATATTGTGTCGTTGGATTGATACAGTTTCAACCGTTTGAAATTGATACAGTTACCTTTGGTTAGTGAAATGACCCTAGAAGATTTCTTAGTGAAATTCGGGGTAGTCAAGGAGGACAACAATGGAAATAGTAATAATAATAACAATAGTGTTGTTACTATTGGTATTGTAGAGAGCTCCCAACCAGTCTTGATTTGTGGTGTGCCCACTGCTGGGATAGGGATGGATGCAATGGAAAAAGACAAAATTTGCAACAACAGGTAGAGTGGTACCAGTCTCATCTTGACACTGCCCAACAGCAACATCAGTAACAAAAACACAAAATATGATGGTAGCTTATGGCACCAAGCATCCTGTTCCACAAAATGGTCCATTAGGGATCCCTAGAAATCCCCTATTGAAGGTGGGTGTGGGGATAATCAACTTGATCTATCATGGCCTTTTATGGGGTTCACATTGTCTGATTCTCAGACTCTGAGTAGAAAGCGAGGAGCACCAGAGAGCATTATTGAGAAAATAGTTGAGCGGCGTCAGAAAATGATGCTTCCCATGAGTCAACTGCACGATCCAAAGCAAGAAAGCAGGCACGATGCTTTTCTTTTTCTTCTTTATGTGGCCCTGATATATTTACTTAATATAAGTTGTGGCATTTGATTCTCTCCATTTTTTGTTGCAATCCTTTTTCCCATTTCTCTCTGTTTATCCGAAATTTGATCTTCTTTTCACATTAACTAATTGTCGACAATGGTGAGATAGCTCGAATTCCCAGATGTGGGTCTCCAATAAAGATGAATTGTTTTAAAGAAATTGCTACAACATGCATGGAACTAATTCATTTACAAATGTAGATAAATAGCACCCATGTCATTTCCCATTCCACCTGGTGTTCAAAAGAAATACTAGAATTCAAAAAGTGTGTAAATGACAAAGAAGAAAAAAACCACAAGGTCAAAATCCTTTTGAATTCACAAGTACTCGAACACACTAGTTTTCCCATTTCCTACAGCATACAACTTCTCATCCTTAGTTTAATCTCCTTATTGAACTCATAATGTAGTGTGTGTCAAGATAGGTGTAGGTAGAGAGAAAATCTAGTGCATTAATGGAATCCATGGAGGAGCAGAAAGCAAGAAGAGTCATATTGGTGGCCATAGAAAAGACCAAGATAAGCATCAACACTCTCCATTGGGCTCTTAATAACCTATTTTCATCTTCATTCATGCTTAACGCTCTCTAGTTTCCTATTTCACACCTTGAAGCTCAGGTGAGTCTCTTCAGGGCTTTTTGGCTGCTTTTTTTTTTTTTTGGTAGAGTGTCAATATGGTGGGACTGGAACCAGGTGGAGAGGATAATAGTGACTCTTCCCTACCACCCGTATGACACCCACTTGACTGGTCGGTTGTTATGATTCTGTTATGAAAAATGATATAAGACCCTTGAATTTATTGATGGAAAGGATTTTAATATTTTAGGGCATTGAAAACAATGGAATGAGTGTTTTGTTGATTCATCTCAGAGATTGTAATGGAATTTCAATGTGAAGTGTCTTGTTTTGTTTTGGGTTTGGTGGAGTCAAATTTCTGATTGCAGTTTAGTGTGGGTAGGGTTGATGGTCCCAGCAGATGTGTTGCAGATATTGGAAAATGATACCAACAAGTCTACAGAGAAGAATTTGGCTAAATAAAGGGAAATATGAAAAGCCAAAAATGTAATATCTACTCATATTGTGCAATGTATTTGAAGAAGTTGGTGTGAACTAGATTGTTGGCTTTATTCGATATTTTAAATTGGTTTGATGTTTGCTTGAATGGAAATATTGGAATTCAATAAATGCAACCTTGATCATTGAAACCTTGGGATGCATACTAAACATAGTTAAAATTGGACTTAAACAAAAATTCAAAACCCATCTTTCAGCAAGATACTGGTTCAACTTGGATTTATGTGAGGTGCCTATATGAGTATTTCAGAATTTATTGACACGTTTAACTTCAAGCAGGTTCTAGACATGAATGTGTTGTCTCATTTTAGTTAGGATTGCAAACTTTAAGAGGAAGATCCTTTAGTAGATCAGCTCTATGTTATTAGGATTCACAGGAGTGTCTTTCACAAAGCAGTGGAATCATTGTTTTGTAGATTCATCTCAAAGATTGTAATGGCATTTGAATGTGAAGTGTTTTGTTCTGTTTTGGGTTTGGTGGAGTCAGAGCTTTGATTGCAGTTTGGTGTGGGCATGGCTGATGGTGCCATTAGATGTGTTACAGACATTGGAAAATGATATCAAGAAGTCTACAAAGAATATTTTAGCCAAAGCAAGGGAGATATGAAAGGACAAAAATGTAAGATCTACTCATATTGTGTAATGTATTTAAAGAAGTTGGTGTGGACTATATTGTTGGGTTTATTCCAGATTTTAAATTGTTTTGATATTTAGTTGAATGGCAATATTGGAATTCAAGAAATGAAACCTTGATCATTGCAATCTTGGGATGCATACTAAACTTGGTTCAAATTGGACTTAAACAAAAAATTCAAGACCCATCTTTCAGAAAGATATTGGTTCAGCATGGACTTATGATAGGTCCCTATATGAGTATTTTAGAATTTATTGACACATTTAACATCAAGAAGGTTCTATACATGAAGGTCTTGTCTCATTATAGTTAGGATTGCAAAATTTAAGAAGAATATCCTTTAGTAGATCAACTCTACGTTATTAGGATTCACAGAAGTGTCTTTCACTGACCACACAAATGACATTTCGTAGATTTTCTGTTCTTCTTGTAGGTTTTAACTCCATATAGAAATTACCTGCATACGAATTCTAAAACATAGAAAATAAACAATGTGAGAGGATAACACATAAAACACATATACACAAAGATTTTACCCTAGATCACAAAATCGGAACTACCAGCTTGATTTTTCATTATGTTCCTTTCAATGTTACAATACATATTTATACATGCCAAAGCATCCAATACCATGGACCAAAAACTATCGTGTCCAAAACCATGGACCAAAAACCATTGCATCCAAAACCATGTGCGAAAATCATGCACAAAACCATAGGTAGGTCTGCCCAACCTAATATAGGATCCAAAAAAAAAATTCCCAGGGTGCTACCCCAAACCTCGTAGAGGGGGCCTACCCACCCCCCTCAAACCCCCTGTGACCCCCCTTTGTGCAATCAGCGTAATGAAGGGGGGGGGCTCCGCCGCCCCTCTGTTGGGTTGTGTTATATTCTTTCCACAACTAACCTACGTAGTGAACCGGGGGGTTAGAGGGGGGGCGGATCCCCCCCTTCGTTGCGCCAATTGCACAGCGGGGGGTTCAAGGGGGGTGGGTAGTCCCCCTCTACGGGGTTCGGGGCAGTGCCCCGGGAAATTTTTTTTTGGACCCTATATTAGGTTGGGCGAACCTACCTATGGTTTTTCGGTCCATGATTTTGGATGCGATGGTTTTCAGTCCATGGTATTGGATGCTTCGGCATGTATAAATATATATTGTAACATTGAAAGGAACATAATGAAAAATCAAGTTGGTAGTCCTGGTTTTGGGATCCAGTGGGAAATCTTTGTGTATATGTGTTTTATGTGTTATTCTCTTGCATTTTTATTTTTCCTGTGATTTAGAATTCATATGCAGGTAATTTTTGTACAGGGTTAAAACCTACAATTGGTATCAGAGCTGTTTTGGCTTGAAGGGGATGCCTTTGTTGCTGAGGGGTTTCGCTCGAGCCTGTGGTAGACCCTGTTCAGTGGGAGATCTGCGAGATCGATTCTAGTGGTGAAATAAGATGGTGAGCAGTGGAAAGATAGAGATTGAGAAGTTCAATGGTCAGAGTTTTGAGTTGTGGAAACTCAAGATGGATGATTTGTTGGTGGATAAAGATCAGTGGATCGCGGTAGATCCAGGTACTAAACCAACAGCAGTAACCGATGAAGAATGGAAGAAGTTGGATCGGAAGGCAAAGAGCACAATACAAGTGTGTGTCTCAGACTCAGTATTTCTTAATGTATCAGGGGAAGCTACGACGAAGGCACTGTGGGACAAGTTAGGGACTTTGTACCAATCTAAGTCTCTGGTG
>APFE030265342.1:11976-55572 GCA_000404065.3 Pinus taeda | reverse complement strand
TTATACATGCCGAAGCATCCAATACCATGGACCAAAAACCATCGCGTCCAAAACCATGTGCGAAAATCATGCACAAAACCATAGGTAGGTCTGCCCTATGTAGGCTAGTTGTGGAAAGAATAACACAACCCAACACTTCTTCCCTCTATAGTTTCATAATGGGAAACCTTGTAGTTTTTTGGCCTCTATTCCAGGTGACTCCAGAACCTAAGGTTCAAATTGGAGAAGCTAGGGAGGTCATTATATGCAATGCTGCCAAAAAGTGCAATCTTGACATGTTGGTGTTAGGTAGTCATGGATATGGAGCCGTTAAGAGGTATTTTCGATCAAAATTTTCCCCATTTGCAGCTCTATGAAATGAAATTTAAATTTAGAATTGTTACTGATATGCATGATTTCTGAATGATTCATTCTATTGTTGTTTTAAAAAACAAGCATTTCTCTTTTCAGGCTTATAGTAGGGTTTTATTTTGGAAAACTGGTAACTATATTTTGATCTTTCTATTGGGTTTTTATTTTTGCAATATAACGCTTTTTTAATAAGATAGTATTGGATTTTGTAGGGTGGTTCGTGAGTGATTATTATGTTCACCACATCCAATTACCTCTTGTTGTGGTGAAACCCAAGAAGGAGCAGGCTCATTGATTTCTATTAGCCTAGTGCCACCTATTTGCTTTAATTCATCTTATACTTGCCCTTTATTTCTCATATGAGCTGCAATTACTACATCTAATTGAAATATTGTAAGACATGGTCTGGGAATTTCAACAGTCATAATATTTGTTGGTGATTTTCATTATTCTTTCTAAAATTAAAAATTTAGTCTATTTTTATGTATAGTTGTATCAATTATATATATATATAATAATATATATATATATATATATATATAGTCATTGCATGAATTGATATTTCATCTGAATCATTGCTCCCTTTGCATATTTTTGTGTGGGATCATATTTATCTTTAACATACATTCTGTTCACTTGGATTATTTACGCAATTACAATTTACAGGAAGGAAGATTAAGGAATATATATATATGGGATGGAGTTTTGACCAATTATCCATTAGTAGCTAAAAAAGTGAACCGTCCTGAGGGAGAATCTTAGAGTACATCCTAGTTTGAAATTTGTAGACAGTTTAACAAATTTAGGATTTCAGGGAAAACATACTAAGGACAGAAAATAAGATAAGAAAAGACCCTTTCACAACCAAAAATAGTTCAAATTGATATATATTTTTTCTCTTAAATATAGGTTGTATCTTTCCTTCTACAAGGGCATTGTTAATATTAAATCTCTATGCTGAGGTGGCTAGAAAAATCTAGAGAGTCAGGCCCGGAGGCTACTCATTGATTTGGGAGAGGCCACAATCTCAATTTTATGCCAAAGAAAGAATGGGGTGGGTGTAAGTAAATATACTGTAAACTTGTAAAGTAAGGATACAAGAAAGATCACAATTAAACTCTGAAGAACAAATGGAATAAAAGAGTGTTAAAGGGGATTTAAAGAGTTCTGTAAATCTTGGCAATGGAGGATGAGTGAGTTTCAAGTCCATGCTAAAAGGTCCAGAAGAATAAGGGATTTTGACACTGATAGACCTGTGTATATTAAAATGGAGAGCTCTCTAGATGAGTGAGATACATTGATTTTCGTTTTTGAAACACAATACTTCATTTTGTACGCTCCATTTGTTTTTGAAATGTGTTAAATTTCTTTCATTTTTTACTTTCCTTTAATGCAACCATTCAATTTAGTTTTTGGTTTGTAGAACAATTTGATTTTGATAGTAGAGTGTTATAATTGGGTTCTGGCAGGTTTATATCAAAATTCTTCTTAAAAATATTATTCATGGAACTTACTCATCTTGTGTTTTTTTTTTTTTTTAAGTTAGTCATTGGTGAAGCTACATCATGGTCATGTGAATAGAATGGGAAATTGAACCTTTAACCAAACTTTAAATATAAATTATATAATATTATAAATTAATTATTTTTATATATTAGCTTGATATTTAATTTAATAATATTTTAAAATTAAATTATTTATAATTATTTTAAATATTTGTTAAAATTGTCAAAACCCCACTAGCACAACTAGTTGAGGCCTGTAACCAAATTTAAAATTTAAATTTTAATTTATAAATTAATTATTATTAATTTGGTATTTAATTTAATAATATTTTAAAATTAATATTATTACAATTACTAGTTTTATTTGTTGCTCCAACCCTGTTTTCTAGAAGCTTCCTTGTTTTCTCTCTACACAATTCTTAGAGTGTTAGTAAGAGAGACAAAATCGTGAGTTCTTGCTTTGAGTTAATATATGGAGTTTTGAGTGTTGTATATTTCTACTTTTCAATTCCTATATTCAATTAGCTACATGTTCATTGATCTAGCATAAGGACTATTTCCCTCTTTAAATAGAGTTATGTTGCCACTTTATCCCCACTCAAGGGTTGTCAGCCAAAATAATCAGCATAGGAAGAGGGGATAACACAGAAGGAACATTTTAATTAGGCAAGAATAACAAAAAATCAAAAGAAATTAAATTGCTTTAACAAATTATTGTAAGTATATAGCTACCATTGAACATCTGACCATTTGAAAGTCATAGCATCACATTAACAATAAAGCGCTAGTCCATTCTACAAATTATCATGTGTCATAATCATTACAATTTTGAGCCAACAATATTGTTCACCAGAAGTTGTCACTTCCCTAGAAAATAGAAAAAATTGTCCCCTGCCATCACTCACATGCCTTAAATTTAATATTTGTAGCTCCCATCATCAAGAATCCAAGCCAATAGGCAAAGTAGAATCCCAGCACATCCTTCTTAAGGGTAGTGCACAAGATCTATTTACTTTTCATTTTGCATGCATGAGCACCTTGTATAGCATCCCCTTTAATAATGTCTTCTAGGCTTTAAGCACATTACACAACCATTGCCCCCGTTGTGCTTGAACTTTTTCCCTCACAAGAAAATAAACCCACCATCAGATACAGATGTTGGGGGTGATTCAGATAGGTGCAGAAAAATAGAGTAGGAATGACAACCATCTGTACATGGGTGCAATCCATGGCTTCATTAACCCAGAAATTCACAAAAAATTTCAAGCTCCAATATCTATATAGTACAATCTAAAGGAAATAACTCCAAAGAGTGCTCTTAGTGAAAAGGTCAATCATAGGCTCTTCATTCAACAAGGATGAGCTCCTTGCATATCATCCTCTTTTATAATGTATTCAAGCAGCACCACTCCCTCCAATGTGCTTGAACTTTCTCTCACACAAGAAAATAAAACCACAGTTAGATACATATGCTAGGGATGATGTAATTAGGCGCACACACGTAAAGTGGCAATAACAACCATTTGTGGTTGGGTGCAATCCATGGCTTGATTAACATACATCCCAAAAATTCAAGCTTCAATATCTGCAACCTAAAGGAGACATTCCCAAACAATGCTCTTCATAAAGAAATCAATCATAAACTATTCATTCTATAGACATGAAATCCTCCTGTATCATGCACCACTCCCTCCATGCACTTGAACTTTCTCCTAGGTGACCAAATAAACCCTCTATTAGACACATGTTGGGGGTGATTGTGTTAGGTGCAAATAAGTAGATTAGGAATAGAAACCATTTGTGCATGGGTGGAATACCTCACTTCATTGAACCTAACATTCATAAAATTTCAAGCTTCAACACAATAACATAAAGGGAGATAGTCTCAAATAGTGCTCTTAACAACACAATCAATCATAAATAGGCCAGCTTGCCTCTGAAAAGATACTAACATATCTTATTGTTACCACTTACTTGATGTTGAATCATTATCTCCCTAACATCATGAATAATATCCACAAGCACAAAATCTATCCTTGGAAATATGAATGGAAGTTAGCACAAATGTGAAGGTTCTTGAATAGCCAGCCATTAGAAGTATTAATAAGCCCTAATGCAATGGCAATCTTTTCACAGTGATGAGATAAAGCATGCTTCTTCTTCAACAGTGTTTTATATTTTTTTGGTTATTCACAATATGGGTAAAATTTTGACCCCTTCTCCAAGGTAGCTAATTACAGCTATCACACTTAGACCCATCTTCCAATTAGCTACTTTAAACTTTCTAAAGACACGATCATTGATATTACATTTCCTTGTTGAGGATGTTTAACAATCAAGGGTGTGTAACATCTTTCCTCTATTTCTTTATTCAATCTTTCTAGTTAGTGGAAGGGTGCAAGATTGGTTGAAGCTACACTGAAAATAAATGTGGAACTATTAGTTTTATTTATTTCTCTAAGTGTGTTTTCTAGAAGTTTCATTGTTTTCTCTCGACAGAAGTCTTAGAGTGTTAGTAAGAGAGACAAAAATGTGAGCTCTTATTTCAAGTTGATAAATGGAGTTTTGAGTGTCTTACATTTCTTCTTTTCGATTCATATATTCAGATAGCTACATGTTCATTAATCTAGCATGAAAATAACAGTTTTGAGAGTTCATGGAATTTTCGGGATGTAGGGTCTATAGTTTGTAGGTCTGCTTATTATATAATGGAATTTTAACAAGAACTTCCTCAAAATTGGTCATAAGGACTCTATTTCCCCTTCTGGATTGAATTGTGTTGCTACTGTATATCCCCACTGAGGGGTTGTCAGTCAAAATACTCATCATAGGAAGAGGGGATAACATAGAAGGAGTGAGGTATAATTTGATTATGAATGCAATTTAATGGCATCTCATTGTTTAGTCCTTATTAAGGCCTTAAGCGTGTTTGGGTCTCGCAATGATTCAGTGTGTATGTTAATAGTGGTACCAACTAATTGTTCAATTAAAAATATCATTGGGAATCAATTACTTGGACTAACTTCTCAAGTAAGAACATCAGACTAACCACCCATTCAAAATAATGATGAGTTTGGAAATTTGTAACAACTAGAGTTTTGGAAATATACTTCACATATTTAATTAGGCAATCACAACAATAATTCAAAAGAAATGAAAAAAAAATTGAGAAATTTATGTAAGTATATAGCTGCCACTGAACATTTGACCATTTGAAAGTCCCAGCATCACATTAACGATAAATTGTTAGTCCATTCAACAAATTATCATTATTTATAATCTTTGCAATTTTGAGCCAACAATGTTGTTCACCAAAATTATCAGTTCCCTAGAAAATACAAAACGATGTCCCCTGCCATCACTCCCACATGCTTTAAATTTAATATTTGTAGCTCCCATCTTCAAGAATCCAAGCCAATAGGCAGAGTAGAATCCCATCACATCCTTCTCAAGGGTAGTGCACAAGATCTATTTACTTTTCATTATGTAGGCATGAGCACCATGTGTATCATCCCTCAACCTAAAGGAAACATTCCCAAACAGTTCTCTTCATAAAGCAATCAATCATAAACTATTCATTCTACAGGCATGAACCGTCATGTATCATGCACAAGAACTCCCTCCATGCACTTGAAATTTCTTCCAAGTGACCAAATAAACCTACTATTAAACACATGATGGGGGTGATTATTTTAGGTGCAGACAAGTAGATTAGGAATAGAAACCATTTGTGCATGGGTGGAATACCTCGCTTCATTGAACCTGACATTCATAAAATTTCAAGCTTCAACACTACAACAAAAAGGGAGACAGTATCAAACATTGTTCTTAACATCATAATCAATCGTAAAAAGGTCAGCTTACCTCTACAAATAGACTAACAAATCTAATTGTTTCCACACAGGTTGATGTTGAATCATTATCTCCCTAACATCATGAATAATCTCCACAAGCACATGGTCCATCCTTGAAAAGATGAATGGAAGTTAGCACAAATGTGAAGGTTCTTAAATATCCAACCATGAGATGTATTAATAAGCCCAAATGCAATGGCAAACTTTTCACTGTGATGAGATAAAGAATTCTTCTTATGCTCCCCATCCACATCATGCAGCAAGAAGTTTGGGTTAGGAACATAACCTGACTCCATATCTTCATGCAATTACTCCATTTGCACATAAATCTATGGTGTTGGTGAGTGTATTCAATCTCTTACTTGGAATGAATATACCTTGTTATTGATCTCAATCTAGCTATTCCCTATTATTGTTTACACCTTCTGGTATTTCATAAAATTTCTTACTTTTTCTACTTCATCCCACTTGTTAGACTCTACATATGTTTGACAACAACATATATTGTACAAAATTTTGGGGGTTTGACTCAAAAATATATTTTTTTTGCATGTATACCTATCTTTACATTGTTATGGTATCTTTATATTGTTATGGATTCTGCATGCACTGAGAAAAGACCCTCATACAACTACATTAGGTTCTAATTCCATGCTATTGATAAAAGTTTGTGCCCTCGTAAAGGTGCCCAACACAACCTAGAAGATAAACCGTACAACAATAATGCTCTACTGTACGAATGCTATTGTAATATTGATTCATGGAATAGAAGTATTTACAACCATGGTCTGCTAAACCCACATGGCCACATGCAAACAAAATACCAACAAAGGTGACATTGTTTAGTTTTATGGCAGAGTTTTGCATCTGTTCAAATAATTGAAGGGATTCCTTATCAAATCTGTGAATAACATATCCTACAATAATAGAAATCCATGAGAGAAACATCCCATTTAGACATTTGACTAAACATTTTATGCTCATCTTCTATACTCCCACATTTTAGCATACATGTATACAAGTTCATTTTCCACAAACATGTCAAATTGAAATCCACTTCGTATTATGTCTTCATGGACTTCTTTGTCGTGTTTCAAAACTGCAATGTTGGCAACTGCTGGAAGAACACTTGTAAAGGTGACAGAGGTTGGTCTCACACGTGCTAGTTTCATTTGTTTGAATATTTTGAGAGACACATCAAAATACCCATTTCGGACATATCCTGAATTCAACGCACTCCATGGTACCATGTCTTTCCTCGGCATTTTCTTAAATACTTTCTATGCATTAACCATGCTACAATAATTGGATTACATACCAACAAGGTCGTTTCCTACAAATATATCAGATTAAAGTCCATTCTTAATGATACGTGCATCGAGCTTCTCACCATGTTGTGAAAGTGGAAAATGGCAACAACCAGGTAGAATAATCATGAAGGTGATGGAGTTTGGCTTCACTCTTGATAATTGAATAGATGGTAAGAGCCTTAGAACTTCATCAAAATTCCCCCTTTGTGTATATCCTATAATCATTGAATTCCATGATATCACCTTTTGTTCGATAATTTCATCAAAGAGCTTCTGGCATTCTCTAAAATTTCCATGTTGAGCATACCCTGCAATCAATGAATTCCATGAATTTGCAGCTTTTTCAGACATCTGTAGAAAGAGTTCCATAGCCTTATCAAGATATCCCTTATGCACATATCTAGCAAGTATTGTAGCCCATGAAACCACATCTTGTTCAGGTATTTGAAGAAAAAGTTTCATGGCCTCATCTACATTCCCATCCTCTACATACCCTAATAACGTAACATTCTAAGATACTACATTTCGTTCAGGCATTTTTTCAAACACTTGTTGTGCATTATATATGCAGTCACTTTTAGCACACATATTTAAAATAACACTCCCCATAATGGAATTACACTGTAATCCACTAGCAATTATGTCATGGTGGACTCCTTTTCCATGTTCTAGATCTACCAAATTAGAACATGTGGAGAGAACACTCGTGAATGTGATGGTTAGGTTTGGTACTTGTTTTTTTCATATCATAATAAAAATTCAGTGATCCGAATTGGATCCTAAATACTCTCTAAGTTTCCATAAACTCTTTCAAATTATGCCAAAAGATTCAAGTCTTAGAAAGATCAAGCTATCAGAAAGAATCCTCGTGACAGTTGGAGTTTGTGATCAACGCAGAGCAAAGGGGACCCTCAATCGAGCGCGCAGACCGTTGGCCCATGGTAGTATGCACTGGCACAAATTGGCAAAACCAGAGGCTAATTCAAGAAACAGGGGTAATTTCTGATACGCAATTAGTGCTAAAGCACTAATCGCATATCACAGGGCATCCCCCTCAGTGAAGGAAAGCCCTGAAGTGCCCAGACCTGAAATGACTATGAAATGCGGAAAAGTAATTCATTCGGTTCCGTAGCGCAGGATTCCACAAAACCGGTAGGATATCAGAAGGCCTCGAGGTGGTAAGTAGTTTCAACTGAATCTCGCCCGATGCCACACATTGAGTGACACGCATCTGGAGGAAGAGAGAGAAAACCGCTCACTTCAGACAGGTAAATGTCATGTTACTTATCCGCCCAATATTAACGGCGACCGTAGGATTTGGGGGACCTAGATTAATGATGGAGGCGCATCCCGATAAATGACCAAATTTGACAACGTTATAAGGTGAGATTACAAGGGATTTGAAGTCCAACGTGGATGATGAGTTGGCAAAGAATCATGTTCGCAGGCATTCTTGGAGCTAATGGTAAAAATGGTCATTTCACAAACATCCAAGAGAATTGACACTCAGTTCATTACGAAACAGGTGGCCACCTCCTTGTGAGGCGTTAGACAGCGATGATGACACACAACAGGGGAATTCAAACGGATAGAGGCAAGGAAACCAGAAAGCTAGGAAGTAGAAATGCACAGTAAAAAAAAAAAACAAACTGGCTGTAAAGCCATGAACTGACAGAAGCAGAAAGGGAGGAGTTAGTTAGACACAGGAAGCTAAGAGCATAGAACAGAGAGAGGAAGCCGAGTTGACCTGAAGGCAGCATCGAGCCAGACAAAGCCAGAGAGAGTTAGAGAGTTTGTGTACTCAAGAGAAGGCTTGAGAGGTTCAAGCAAACTCCTCGACATAGGCCTGTCATACTACTGTGACTACTAGAGGTCAAGTTTCAGTAAGGAGAGTCTGTGTACTCCAAAGACTTGAAGAATCCAAGACCAATCCTACTGATTTTTATTTGTTTAGTGAGACTCGAATTGAGCTCACTGTTGTAAAACTCTACTTTGAAAACATAATAGAGAGGCCACCACTGAAGGCTGGACCAGGAGATGTAGCCCAAGAGCATTGGGTGAACTCCTTATTAAACTTGTTGTGTTTACATGTTTGCCTGTTATGTTTTCTCTAACTGCCTCAGTGTTTATGTATTCTAGCAATATTATCGATCCATTGTATAAAGTAACATAGGCACATCCATGCACATGAGTCTATATTACCTTTAATTCTTTGTCCTGGATAAATTCCAGATCAAGTGGTATTAGAGCTCTAGGTTACTAAGGTTAGACAAGCTTGTGCTAGATTTTATTGTTGAATGCTAACTAGATCAAAGCTTAAATTAGGAGAAGGAGAGTTGTTTGAAGCTAACCCAGAATTTGGAAGAGTCTATCCTAAGAGGAAAATGTCAGAAGAAAGTCCCTTGGAATCAGAATCCTCGTTCATGGATAGTTTTATGACCATGAAAGCCATGGTGGAGGAAATGTATAGGGAATTTAAGAAAGGTAGAGATGAAGGTTCATCAAACTCCAAACAAGACAAAGGAGTAGAAGAATCTCTCCTCCATGACCACTCTAAAGGCAAAGGGAAAGATGAAAAAAATTTCACACCTCCTAATAGCCCTGAAAATAAAAAGAAAACATCTTTGATTAAATTAGATGTTAAATTTGATTTGTCGATTTATGATGGAGAGTTGAATGCAGAGAAGTTGGATAATTGGATTAAACAGATTGATGTTTATTGCAGAGTACAAAGCATTGATTCAAACTAGAGTAAGATTCAGCTGGCCATCCTACGCCTTGGAGGCACTGCCTTGGTATGGTGGGAAGGCAGGACACAAGATGACATGAAGAAACATGGTAAAATTCTTTTTGTTTGGAGTGAATTTGCTTCTGCAATTAAAAAAAAAAATCTATCTGCTAGCCTACATGCAGCAAGCCATGATGATCTGGCAAACTCTTCACCAATTAAAAGGGAAAAGTGTACAAGTTTACACCCAAGAATTTAGGAAAAGAGCTTTGATTCTAGGAATTTCTTTAGACTCACCTAAAACTTTGCTAAAGTATATAGGTGGTCTACACAGCTACATGAGGCACACTATCCTCATGTTTAATCCCACTAGCATAGAGGAGGTATCCATTCAGGCTACACATCTAGAGGCTAGAGGTAAGAATGGGAACCCAGAAGTTAGGGGATCATCCAAACAAACTACAAGCAAGAATAAGGAGAAAAGAAAACAGAAATGGAAAGAGAGGAAGACAGATACTATACAGAAGAGCAAGTCTTCATGCACTCACTATAAGAAGCATGGGCATGATGATGAACACTACTGGATTCTGCATCCAGAGCTGAAACCCAAGAAAAACAAGGGCAAATGGAAGACGACTGTTGCAACTATTCAAAAGGATTTGGGGTCAGACTCAAGGGATGAACCAACAATCGCAGCCACATGTATAAAAGGTAAAAATTCTTAAGCATCTACTAGTAATTCTGCACAATATACTGAAAATGAAGAAAATGAGAGGAAAAGACATGAGCTTTTTCATATTGGAGTTATTTCCAATCATCAAAAGATTAATACTTTGTTTGATAGTGGCTCACAAGTAAATTTAATTTCTAAAGCAACTGTAAAGAAGTTGGGATTACTAACCACACCTCACAAGAAACCATATCCATTAGGTTGGTTATATGATAAAGCAAAGCTACAAGTGACTAGACAATGTAAACTTAAGTTTTCTTTTGAGTCAGCATTTGTAGATGAAGTTAAGTTAGATATAGTTCCTTTGGATATATGTGGAATTGTTTTAGGAAGTCCTTACTTGTATGATAGAAAAGCTATTTTCTATAGAGATGAGAACAAGTATCTACTCGTTAAAGATGGAATCGAATATATTGTAAGAGCTCATAAGCTCAAGAATAATTATACTCTCATAAACACAAGGAAGATGAAAAGAATTGTAAATTCATGCAAACAATTTTTACTAATGGTTGTAAAGGAAAAGAAACCTGATAAAACCAATGTATTTGAGGGCTGTGATGCTAAACAACAAGCTGATTTAGAAAAAGTTGTTTCAGAATATGATATATTATTTCAAGAACCTAAAGGTCTACCACCCAAAAAGGAAGTAGTACATGATATTAATTTGCAACAAGATGCTCCATTGCCTAACATCGAAATGTAAAGGTTGTCCGCTTTAGAGAATGCAGAAATCAAGAAGCAGGTACATGAGCTGCTCAAGAAAGGGTTTATAATACCTATCACATCGCCATGTGGGTCTCCAATTGTCCTGGTGAGAAAGAAAGATGGATCATGGAGAATGTGCATTGATTACCAAGCACTGAATAAAATAACGTTAAAAAATTGTTATCCTCTTCCTCCCATAGATGATATATTAGATCAATTGAGAGAAGTTGTTTATTTTTCCAAGTTGGACTTGCATAGTGGATATGATCAGGTCAGAGTTGCAGAGCAAGATGCATGGAATACTGCTTTCAAAAAAAATAAGGGATTGTATGAGTGGCTGGTTATGCCTTTTGGATTAACTAATGCTCCTGCTACTTTCATGAGAGCAATGAATGATGTACTCAGACCTTTTAATGATGATTTTTTCATTGTATATTTGGATGACATTCTTATATTCAAGAAAACGTGGGAATAACATTTAAAGCGTGTTAAGGAGACTCTAGATGTTTTGAAAAGAGAAAACCTTTATGTTAAACTCTCAAAATGTGAATTTGGCAAAACATCTTTGAATTATTTGGGTCATATTGTAGGGGGTGGCAAATTGAAGATAGATCCCTCTAAGGTTGCAGTCATTGTAAACTGGCCTAAACCCAAATCTGCTACAAAAGTTAGAAGCTTCCTACAAGTAGCACAATACTGGAGAAAGTTTATTTCTAACTTTTCCTTAATTGCAACTCCCTTACATGCTTTAACAAGTTTGAACAAGGTGTTTCAGTGGGGAGGCAAATAGCAGAAAACCTTCAACACCTTGAAAGAAAAGATTAGTACAGCACCAGTAATAGCATTGTCTGATCTTCAAAGACCATTTGAGATTGAAATGGATGCCAGTGACTATGCCATGGGAGCAGTGTTGATGCACCATGGTAAACCCATATGTTATCATTCTGAGACATTTAACTATGCAGTTGTTAATTATCCCACATATGATAAAGAATTGTATGTATTAGTACAGAGTGTGAAAAAGTGGAAACATTACTTAATGGGCAAAGAGACAGTTATACATATTGACCATCAACCACTTCAATATTTACACTCCCAAACTAAGTTGAAACAATCAAGACACTATAGGTGGATGGGTTTTCTACAACAGTTTCGTCTTGTCATCAGATATAAAAAGGGCATACACAATAAAGTTGCAAACATGTTGTCCAGACCAATCATAAATGCATCTACTATAATTAAGCATAATTCAGTATTGCATGAAAGCTACTATGAAAAATATGCTCAAGATATAGATTTTAAAGATGTATATGCAACTTTAAGTCAAGGCAAACAAGTAGGAGAATTGGATTATCACGTTAAGGACCAGCTCTTATATCATTTTGGGAAGTTATGCATTTCACAAACTGAAAGAGTAAAGATAATTCAAGAAGCACACACCTCTCTAATATCAGGTCACTTTGGTGTAATTAAAATAGTTGCACAGCTCCAAAGATTTTGTTATTGGCCAAAAATGAATGAGACAGTTTCTAGATATGCAAGAGGGTGTACCATGTGTGCTAAAAGCAAGCCTAGTAATAGAAAACTAGGCTTGTACACTCCACTACCAGTCCCTTCTCATCCTTGGGAAAGTGTTTCCATGGAATTTATTGGAGGACTGCCCAAATCTAGGAAAGGTCATGACTATTTAGATGTTGTTGTGGATAGGTTCAGCAAAATGTGTATTTTAATACCTTGTAACAAACAGATTACAGTTTAACAAACTACAAGTTGTTCTTTCAGCATGTATGGGTTCATTTTGGATTACCCACTTCCATTATATCTGATCGAGATACCCGATTTGTTGGGAAATTTTGGTCGAGTTTGTGGGAATTGATGGACACTAGACTAAAAAAGAGCACAGCTTTTCATCCACAAATGGATGGCCAAACAGAAGTGGTCAATAGGACATTGATCTAGTTACTCAGAGGCTATTGCAGCAAGCATCCCAAGCTTTGGGATGAACATTTATGTTATGTGCAACATGCTTACAACCGAGCTAAACATTCTTCTACACAAAGATCTCCTTTTGAGACCTGTTTTGGTTTCACACCAAGGTCTCCCTTGGATTTTGTCTTTGGTAAAGACATAACAGTTGATGGACATAATGATGTGGACAAGGCAACCATTTTCATTAAACAAATCCAAGATATTCACCAGGCAGTACAAGAACAACTAGAAAAGAGCCAAGCCAAGTACAAGGGAAGGCATGATAAGCATCGGATGGAGCATAGTTTCCAAGTTGGTGATCAAGTCTGGCTGTATATCAACAAATATAGAATGCAAGGTGAAGGTAAGAAGCTAAAGCCAATAAGGTATGGACCTTTCAAGATACTTGAGAAAATTGGTGAGAATTCTTTTCACCTTGATTTACCAACTTACATGCACATCTACTCAGTTGTTAATGCAGACAGCTTGAGACTATTTGAACCTTCATTAATTGAAGATCCCGAAGATTAGAGTCAGTTGCCTTCTATTGATGATCTGCTACCTAAATATCTTAACAAGTTACAGGAAGACACAGTTCTGGACAGGAAGGTGAGAACCACGTGCAGAGGGGATGTTGAGTACATCAGGATTGGACTCAAAAGTTCAAAACCAAGCAGTGTGAAATGGATGTAAATTGGCAAGCAAGGAATCTATACCCTCACTTCATTGATGCTTAAAAACAAACTTTTGGTGGTCCAAAAGCTTTTTCAATGGGAATGCCGTGATCTGAATTGGATCCTAAACACTCTCTAAGTTTCCATTAACTCTTTCAAATTATGCCAAAAGATTCAAGTCTTAGAAAGATCAAGCTATCAAAAGGAATCCTTGTGATAGTTGTAGTTTGTGATCAGCACAGAGCAACGAGGACCCTCAGTCGAGTGCGCAGACCGTTGGCCCATGGTAATGCATGCTGGCGCAAATTGGCAAAAACAGAGGCTAATTCAAGAAACAGCGATAGTTTCTGATACACAATTAGTGCTAAAATGCTAATCGCGTATCACAAGGTGCCCCCCTCAGTGAAGGAAAGCCCCGAAGCGCCTGGACCTGAAATTACTATGAAATGTGGAAAAGTAATTCATTCGGTTCCGTAGCGTGGGATTCCACAAAACCGGCATGATATTGAAAGGCCTTAAGGCGGTAAGTAGTTTCAACCGAGTCCCACCCAATGCCACACATTGAGTGGCACGTGTCTGACGGAAGAGAGAGAAAATTGCTCACATTGGATGGGTAAACATCATGCTACTTACCCGCCCGATATGAACGACGACCGTAGGATTTGGGGGACCCCGATCAATGGTGGAGGTGCATCCTGATAAATGATTGGATTTGACAAAGTTATAAGGCAAGATTACAAGGGATTTGAAGTCCGATGTGGACAATGAGTTGGCAAAGAATCATGTTCGCAGGCATTCTTGGAACTAATGGTAAAAACGGTCGTTTCACAGACGTCCAAGAGAACTGACACCCAATTTGTTATGAAACAGGTGGCCACCTCCCTATGAGGTGTTACATAGTGATGATGACGCAAACCAGGGGAATTCAAACCGACAGAGGCAGGGAAACCAGAAAGACGGGAAGTGGAAACAAATAGTAAAAAAAAAAATAGATTGCCTTTAAAGCCATGAACTGATAGAAGCAGAAAGGGAGGAGTTAGTTAGACACAGAAAGCTAAGAGCAAAGAACAGAGAGAAGAAGACGAGCTAAACTGAAGGTAGCATCGAGTCATACAGAGCTAGAGAGAGTTAGAGAGTCTGTGTACTCCAGAGAAGGCTTGAGAGGTTCAAGCAAACTCCTTGGCATAGGCCTGTCATACTACTGCGACCAATAGAGGTCGAGTTTCAGTAAGGATAGTCTATGTACTCCAAAGACTTGAAGAATCCAAGTCCAGTCCTACTGATTTTTATCTATTTAGTGAGACTCAAATTGAGCTCACTGTTGTAAAACTCTGCTTTGAAAACATAATAGAGAGGCCATCACTGAAGGCTGGACCAAGAGACGTAGCCCAGGAACATTGGGTGAACTCCTTATTAAACTTGCTGTGTTTACATGTTTGCTTGTTATGTTTTCTCTAACTGCCTCAGTGTCTATGTATGCTAGCAATCTTATCGATCCATTACATAAAGTAACATAGGCACATCCATGCACATGAGTCTGTAATACCTTTAATTATTTGTGTTGGATAAATTCCAGATCAGTCAGTGCCTCCTCGTAAGTTCCCCACCTCGCATAATCAACCACCATTGTAGATGATGACAACACATTTGTTTTAGACATTTACTTAGTTAGGTAGGGTTCCCCTATATCCCATCTTCCTATAGAGTACTCTGGTCACATATTCTTTCTTCTATGATACTAGTTCCTACGCTACCACCTTACGACGTTTCCTTTACAACATCTGGTGCAATTGCTAGTTAAATTTAATTAATAAGCACATAAGAACTTAACTTACAATAAACTTACATTTTAACAAGATCATTAACCATGGATATTCATCCACACTTTACCTTGGATATTTCTTAACTTGTAAACAAACTTTGTTACAATACCATGGCTTACTAATACCACATGCCCAAAAACCATAACCCATTTCACAATCAAAATATTATATTATATTATATTATATTTTATTTTATTTTATTTTTATTTTGTTTTATAAATCTAAAGGTTATAATATACTTTTTGAGATATATCTAAACCCTTTATCCTCACTACTACTAAAAATGTCCCTATATGTTTCGATAAAATTAAAAAGTGAGAATATTTTTATATATAGAAATGAGAAAAATTTATATAATATAAATAATATTATTAAGAACCAGCATAGATCCATCTTAACTAAGGATCTACCAAATGATGAGAAGAATAAAATCTCTCAAGGTGCAAGCCTTTTCTCAAGTTTTGCACTCAAAAGAAGTTTTCATATTGAGATATTTGATCCCTCTTTACTCTTGGTAGTTCTAGAGTTAAGATGGATATTGGGTAGTATGTATGAAGGTGTAGTTCCAACATAGTCAAATTGTTGGTATGGTAAAAGGAAAAAACGTATTTCACTAAGAACAAATATGATTTATCGAATCTTAGGAAGGTAAGAGATAACTAGAAATTCTTTAAAATTTATTTTTTACATCGTAAGGTGTTCCCCTTTGAAAACAACTCCCCCAAATGCCACTATGTACTAGTTTGCAGCATTAGGTCAAGCGTTAGATGATTGAAACATCTTGGTTCGTTGGATCCCACCCTTGAACTTTCAACTAACTCCTTGGTTTACTGTAGCTTGTTCAACCAATCTCCCAAAATGAACTGCATGTGCTATAAACAAATTCCCAATCTGAGTAACACAACTTGTATTTGATGAATGGTGTAATGACTTCCCTACTATGTCCAGGTGGAATCAATTGAGAAGAATTAAGAGAAAGACATTTACAAAAACATGAGTTTGATGGCCTGTAGAATTGGACAGTCAAACCTTATTTCTTACCAATGTTGGCGTTGCTTGCCACTACATGTTAGAAAGGATGCCCTCAACTCTAATTTATTTCCTTATAATTGCATTATTTGGACTTTAAATTTGTAGGACAAACTCACCTTATTTCTTACTTATGATTGTGCTTCTTTCCACTACATCCTTGAAAGGATGCCCTCAGCTCCAACTCATTGCCTTATCCTTGCATTATCTGGACTTCAAATTCATAGGCCTTGTTTGCTCAGGGTCATGAATGCATTTGACATGGTGTATTCACATCTTGCAAGAAAGAAGAACAAATACCATGGTGTCCAGTTTTGTTCGGTAAGTACCATATCCCTATCTTCTTAGTATTTTATTAGTGTTTTTTCTCGGCATTTCATTAGAGTTTTGTTACTCTTACAAGAACAAATGCCATGGTGGCTAGTTCTATTGGGTAAGTACCATAGCCCTATCTGATTAACATTTTATTAGGGTTTCTTCACGACAATTCATTAGAGTTTCTTTTTATCTTTAGTGATTCTAGCTGAGTTTCTAACTTGTAGTTCTTTGTTGGCAATTGTTGACAGACGTGGTCGAATTTATTGGCCCGCAATACTCTGTCCTTTCTCATGTTGTATCTCATATAGAAAATGGAATCCAAATACCAGTTTTGTCTTTTGCTAACATTGATCCAACTCTAACATCATATGCACCGGTGGCATATACACAGCGGAGTGGTTTTTTTTCATAGTCGATACGTTACCTTCAATGAAGCTTTCAGATAAGAAACAAACCCATCCATTTATTCTGCAACAGTGATCATTCTACTGGCTTTGTGTGGGAATAAATAAGTGTTGTTTCTCCAACATCAAAGCTAGATATACATATCTAGATATATTGGTCTAGATATCCACCAACAATAGAGAAAACCCCAACAAAGCCAGTTACTACTATAATCAAGCATGCCTAAAACAAATATTGACTTCCTTACCTAGTACTGGATGGATGCCAATCCATACAAAGGTATGGTCCCAATAGAATATTGATATATATAGAATCCTTTAAACAAATTATTTTGAATACATTTTATAACAACTTGGATTATTTTCATGTTGATGGTTCTTTCATAAAATCACTAGGTTCAACCGCCCAAAAGACTAAACTAAGAGAAAACCATAGAGTTGTTCAACACTTGGAGAACTGTCTTACCTACTAGGGTGGTCTTTCTTCTTGTATTGATGTTGGCATCTTTATATTGTTGGTGAATCAGTATGTAGGAGGCCATTTTTGGAAAGCATTTTGTGTGACCAAGATGGATGCAGTAGGATTTTGCAGGTCTACGCTAAAATGAAAGAACTCTCATGAGGTATTACCACAACAACATATCCATTTCAAAACTCTTATCAAGCTCAACCGTAACTTGATAATGTACTTTGGGAAAATACCTAGATGCTCTTATCCAATATCCCCATGGACATGATACTCAACAATCATTTCAATTGTAGAGGAAAAGTTGTCATCCCTACATTTCAGAGGGTGAGAACAATTGTAGTATTAGCAATATTAGTATAATCCAAAAACATCATTGATCACAAGAACATATGTTATTGGGACTTCCATGAAAAACATCTTAATGTGAGAAGCTAGAAGCTATGTCTTTCTGGGGTATCAGATTTTCGGTTAACTTTATTTCAAGAGAGGTCTTCTTAACTGCACAATCGATTCCCACCCTCAACCCAGTTTGGTTAAACTGATAGGTTACTGTTACGAGAATGACCATATATTGTTTTTTTATGAGTCCTTGTTTCAGGGCATTCTAGTGAATCATCCATTTCAGAGTAAATATTTGTCACCTTATTTACTAGTTGATTATGTATGTTTAATGAGAACCGACATTTCAATGGTGTGTGTGTGTGTGTACTTTCTAAAATTACTGAATATGTTTTAAAATCTGAGTGTGCATGTTTTGATACATCTCATTAATGATCTATTTCAAAGTATGTATTTGTTGCCTTATTTACTATTTTATTATGTATGCTTAATGAAAACCAATAGTTCAATGGTGTGTGTGTGTGTCCTTTCTAAAATTACTGAATTCTTGAAATTTGGAACAAGACCAATATAAATTATTTTGGCCTCAAACTCCTTGATTAATGATTCTATAGATCATTTCAACTAATCTAATTGTCTTCATCTAAACCTAGAGATGTACTATTGTATAGTACGCATTATGGATTTCAACAAGTCATTTAGCCATGCATAATGATTGAAAACTCATTCTTTGTGCAAAATTATTTTTGTGACTTGTTTAGTCACAGTTAGAATGGGATTAACAAATATGTTGATTGGAATGAAATCATGTGTATGCTACTATGATTTGTGTAACAATAGACATGAAGTTGGTTTTTCCACTGTTATAACTAGTTCAATTGGTATAGATGTATGATATTGTTCATTATTGGAGAGGGTTGAATCCAGTTAGGGAAATTGGTTGGTATAACAACTTGATGCATACCATGGTTGGAATTCAATTTTCTTTGTTAACAACATTGCATTTAACATTTACAAGAAGCTTGATTCATTTATTGAGGCCCTCTCTTAGTGAACTAATTTTGCTAGCAGCTACTATATAGAAAACATGAAGGCAATGTTATAATTCTATTTAGTTTGTAAAGTGTTCAAGAAAACATTCTAATGTTAGATATTATCTTGATGCGCACAAAGGCATTTGTTCCTTTTCCTTGGTCTACAAGGACGATGATTGAAATTTGCACTACCAAAGGGCTTTCTTTTCTTCATGGAGCAAAGAAAACAGTTATTTATCAAGATTTCAAGACATCCATCATTTTATTGGATTCAGTTAGAATTTCTGACCTGTAACACAATTCCATTTTATTCATGTGAAATATATTTCCTTTCTTTAAAATACTTTTTTTTTTCTCAATTGGTCTACTCCTATTATTATACAAAAATTATTACAGCGAGGCAACCCTCGAAGATTCTTGCCTTGAGGATGGAATTTGACAGAGTAATTCTTGTCATCCTGACTATGGAGCCAGCGATAGACTTACATCAGAGTGGATAACTTTCAGGAACATTAACCTTTCCAAAAACCCCAAAACTAACCATGCAGCGATTCATGACGAGGTTAAACTTTGCTGACTCCAGCATAAACAGAACTAAAACAGACTCCAACATAAACAAAACAATGACAGACTCCATCAAGTGGAGTTGACAAAAACCTGAAACAGGCACAAACGCAGTAGATTGAAAGGGAGGCGAACTCCTACTTCAGCTGCAGAACAAAAACTGAGGCGTTGGCTGGTTCATTCGTCAACTGAGGTAGACGTCTATTCCTCAACAATCTTGCACCCAAATTGCTCTGAGAAACTTGAGTCTGACGGATGGACCGCTTCTCTTGCCGGCGCGCTTGGACCTGCATCAGCTTCAGGGTTCATAGCGGATAGGCCTCCTGTGACTTGGCGCTGGTCGACATTGGGATTGGCCCACCTCTGCTCTGCCGGGCTCCCGAGATGAGCCGAGTTCTCACATTTTTCAATCATGACCGAGACTATAAAGGAGGAGTTCGCCAGGGAGCATGGAATGCAGAAACGGGCAGTGGGATGTGCACTGTGCTCACAGACGTCATTCCTAGCACGCCCTCTACCTCTTCCCCTGCCACGTCTGGTAGCTGGGTAATTAGCTCGACCAGACTCCAGTGTGTCCGAGGATGGGTCCGAGGTGGTGGAGGAGTGCTGATGAATGGCACGACCTCGTGAGCCGCCCCACCTACTCACTAGTCTGAGTCGTTCGCGCAACATATTGATGAACCAGGATATGTCACAATGGGGTGAAAGCACAAAGGGGTGGAAGCACAGAGGGGCAGGGAACTGATGCGCAGAGAGAGGCAGAAACAGAGGTGAATGTAGAGAGGGAAGTGCCTGAGGAGCGGATGTGCCGAGTGAGACGGAAACAGAGACCAAGTGACACTGTGAACCTCTGGAGCCAGAGCCGAGCGGTAGAACCAAGCTAGCAGAGATAGGCTGACTGAATGGCATAGAGAATCGCCCAGAGTAGCAACCATTATAGAGCTGAGGACCTGAAGCAGAACCGCGGGAATGACGAACAGCCGGACCACCATCGTGCTATGAACCGGGAGCTGGAGAGGTGTGGTGAATGCTACATTTAATGTAGGTTTGCGAGGATAGCGTGCCGTCCCATTGCAATAACATATGGCGCAACTGGGCTGCCACCTGCCCAGTCGACGTGCCGCCTTCGTACCATGTCTTGTTTCAAACACTCGCAGCCGGGATCCTTTCTTTACAATATTAAGTTGGTAGAAGGACTTATTTTAAAATCTCAATGTGTGTGTTTTGATACATCTCATTACAGGAGGGCTTGTTTCAAAAGCTCAGTGTGCATGTTTTGATACATGCCATTACAAGTTTTAAAAATTACTTCTATTCAAGCTTCAAGTAGCTCCTCCAGAGGATACAACAACTGGATATCTAATTGGTGAAGGTATTTACTTTGCAAACCTACTGAGCTAGAGTATGTAGTGTTTTTGCACACATAAGAAGAATCCAATGGGATTGATGCATTAATCAAATTAGAGCTAAAGATGCCCAAGGTAACAAGGTGCTTAAAATTTACATCCTTGGTAAGCGTTTTTCATGTTAATGTGGTTAGAACAATAGTACTGCTATTTAATTGAAATTTTAACCTCCTAAGTCCCAAATCCCTTGGATCTTATTCTAGGGAAAGCTCTTCATTGGCTACATCAATTGCTCTACATATTTACTATGAAGCTCCTGATGAGTGGACAAGAATTGGTTTAGACTTAGTTTATTCTTAATTGCAGTCTCTTGGAAGTCATTTCTTTCAGCTCAGTTGTAGTTGTCAACTCTTGCTTCACTCTTAATAAAACTCTTTTAGTGTAGTTCAAATCCTATTTTATGTGTTCATTGTGTGCAATCTCTTCAACATGTTCCAATTTCCCCTTCCTCTTAACAAATTTGAGATTGTTGTAATTTGTTTAGCTCTTAAATCTTGATTTTTGTCATCTGTTTGCATTATGGAGATTATTTGATACATATTATCACTTCATTTTTTTATGATCTTATAGCAAAGAATATCTTGTGAATTTAGTTAAACCTTTATATTTGTGGGTAGTCTTGAAATATCAATTTTTTGGTGGTCTTTTGTGTTAAAATGTTTCTTGCCACAAATAAAATAATGTGAATAGTTGTTCATGACTCTAATGTAGCACCATTTTATTCTTAAATAGTTTTATCATCCAAAAATCAATTCCAATGCTAGAATCTGTTTGGATATCCTCAAGGAACAGTAGAATCCTACATTGACAATATCAAAGGTTGTTTTGTCAAATTTCTCTCTTTTGACTGACCCAAATTTTGGTGATCCACTTGTTCCTGAAATTGCTCATATATACAAGAGCCAAAGGTATCGTTATGAGGAGACAGAAAGAGCATGGACTCAAAAGTATGGCATGAGTTGATTCCACTCTTGTCATATCAAAGCCAAGGAAGAATTTACAATTCATGAAAACTTGGTTTTGCATGTATCAAGTTTGAATCTTCCTCAAGTCTGGAAGACAAGAAAATTATTGTTGATTCTATAAGATTCAAAATTATGGTGATCGATCAATCTCATATGATATAAATGAATATGGTGTCTATATGTACATTTAAAAGTGGAATTTAGTGGTTGATTCATAATTAACAATGGATTTTTGTTTGTTTCAAGTATTGAGGATTTCCTTCCTTTGTTAGTTTATTGTAAGAATATTAGTATGGTTCTTTAAATAATGTTGTGTAATTTATTTAGCAAAGTATTTTCTTAAGTGTGTTTTCTAGGTGCCATTAGATAATCATCTATTGATGAAACCTTCTTATGGGTTTCCTCGATTTTTCACATAGTAGTTTCATGGTCTAATATGCACATTTGGTTGTATGGTTGGATTCTTATAGCTCATACCTCTAATTCCATTGATCTAGTTTTCAAATTTCAGTGTCCTCTGGAATGTAGTAAGATAAATGTGGCTAATCCACCTTCTAGCATGGTTGGATATTTATAGCTCATAGCTCAACATTCTTTGGCCTAGTGTTTCAAGACATTTAGGTGAAGTCTCAAGTGATAGGTTCTTGTTGTGGCTTCTGTTGACATTAGGTATGATTATATACTTGGTTGGATCAAAGTTACATTTGTAACTTCTTTTGACAATAGTGATGTTTGTACACATGGTTGGATTAGAATTACATTTGTGACCTTATTCTGCCACTAGGGATGCTTGTGTTTGTTCCTTTGTGTTCAGTCTCATGTTTATGGAATTTTAAAGGGATGAAATATCTGCTCCAAGTATTTGGTGCCCCAACACCATAATCACATAAATCTAAGAATTTTTCCTCTACAGAGAATGTTCATCTATTTTCATTTATGAATTTCTTTCTTATTTATTCATTTGGAACACAAACGAGGTTCTCCTTCCACACACTTGCATACGTATTCACTTACATTCTAACCGAGTAGGTTGGGTTGGGAATAAATGCCAAGATAATAGGAGGCTATCTAGAATCCTCAACTAAGATGGTGAAGTGTTTCCTTGAAAATTAAACCCTCCATTTTCTTCTTGGAAGCATTGGGAACATTTATATTTTTTGGGTCATTGATTGTGAGGTATTCTGCAACAAGAATAAGTTGCAATCTTTTTCTGAATTACCTTATTATTCATGTTGCTACTGTCATTGTTATTATAAATTCAAAATTTTGTTGTTCATAGATAGTGCTTTGTAAATATATTATTGTATATACTAGAATCAATATTTTTGTATTGGTTCATGTATGTTTGTTGTTCTCTGGTATCCATTCTAAAATTAGATGCTATGCTCATTGATTAGATTTTTTCAAGGGCCTATTTTTTTAATCAATCAATATTGTGTTGTGGAATTAACATTATCTTAAGGGTTGTTTGCATAAAAATAGTTTAATAGTGGTTAGTGTGGAACCTCCTAAGCCATGTTGAGAACATAAGTGTCTATAATCATGAAGTGTTCTTGAGTCTTAAGTTAGGGCTACTCAATTTTGAAACAATGACAATGTGGAAAATGTCCATTGCCAATTTTAGATGTTCTACTCACTTATTGAATTTTTGGAGGGCCTACTGCATTAATTTAACCAATGTTATGTTTTTTTATAATAAAATTTTGTTTTTATTGCATTTATTGACTTTGAGATCATTGATATGTACAATCATGGAGATATGTTTCAGTGTTAAGTTTGGCCAACTCATTTCCACGATGACAGTTTGGGAAATGTTCATCAGACATCCACAAGATAGACATTAGATAATGATTTTCTAAGTGAAATTTGTCCCCAACTAGGTAAGATAGACATTACCATTCATTATGACAAACAAGATTTTTTATGGTCATGAAGCCATTATTTGGGCAACTCATGCATTCACAATATCAAATTCAAGCATTCATGTTTACATTATTCTTGACTTCATAAGGCATAACTGATTCCGTGTTTTATCCTCTTATAAAGGTGCTCGATACGGGAACCTTACCAAAACTATGCTCAACTACCTTCTAACTAGTGTCATAAAATGATCACATAAATCTAAGAATTACTCCTCCATCTATTTCGTTTTCTTTCAAGACATATTGTTCGTCCATTTCCATTCATTATTTTCTTTCTTCTTTATTTATTTGGAACAAAAATGAGGTTCTCCTTCCACACACTTGCACACGTATTCACTTACATTCTAACCAGGTAGGTTGGTTTGGGAATGAATGCCAAGATAATAGGAGGTGACCTGGACTCCTCAACTGAGATGGTGAAGTGTTGGCCCTAAAAGGTCAACCCTTCATTTTCTTGCAGGAAGGGTTGGGGACATTTATAATTTTTGGGTCACTAAATGTGAGATATTGTGCAATAAGAATAAGTTGCAAGATTTTTCTAGATTTCCCACTTATTCATGTTTCTACTATCATGGTTATTATGAAATACATAAATTCTTGGTTTATAGGTCATGCTTTTTAAATATATTATTGCATATATATTCAATATTATTGTATTGTTTCATGTTTGTATCTTGTTCTCTAGTATCTATTTTGAAATTAGATGTTCTTCTCACTGATTAAATTTTTCAAGGGCCTATTTTTTTAATCAATCAATATTGCGTTGTGGAGTTAATAGTATCTTGAGGGTTGTTTTCATACCAAATATTTTAATAGTGGTTAGTGTGGAACCTCCTAAGCCATGTTAAAAACAAAAGTGCCTGTAATCATAAAGTGTGCTTGAGCCTTAAGTTAGGGTTGCTTAATTTCTAAAAATGACAATGTGGAAAATGTTCAATGTTAATTTTGGATGTTCTATTCACTTATTGAATTTTTGGAGGACCTACTATGTTACTTTAACCAATGTTTTGTTTTGTTTTATAGTAATATTTTGTTTTAAATGCAATGATTGACTTTGAGATCATTGATGCATACAATCATGGAGATATGTTTCAGCGTTAAGTTTGGCTAGCTCATTTCCAAGAGGACATTTTGGGCAATGTTCATCCAGAAGGAAAACATAAGAGTTATTTTCTAATTGAAATTTGTCCCCAACGAGGTAAGATAGAAATTACCATTGATTAGGAAAAACAAGAATTTGTATGGCCATGAAGCCATTATTTGGGTAACTCACACATTCATAATATCAAACTCACACATTCATGTTCACTCTATTCCCGACTTCAAAAGGCATAATTGGTTCCCCCATTTAGCATCTTATAAAGGTGCTTGATATAGACACCTTACCAAAACTATGCTCGATTCAGTATTATTTTATTGTTTCATGTTTGTCTGTTGGTCTCTGGTATCCATTCTGAAATTAGATGTTTTGCTTACTGATTAAATAGTTTAAGCAATGTTCATCCACAAGAAAGACATTAGAGAATGATTTGCTAAGTGTATTTCTCCCCAACTAGGTAAGATATACATTACCATTGATTATGACAAAAAGGAATTTGTATGGCCATAAGCCATTATTTGGATAACTCATGCATTCACAATATCAAAGTCATGCATTCATGTTGACATTGTTCTTAACTTCAAAAGGCATAATTGATTCCACTATTTTGGCCTCTTATAAAGGTGCTCAATATAGGCACCTTACCAAAATTCTACCCAAATACCTTCTAAATAGTGTTGAGTGCCTTAAGTTGTTGACATGATTTTTTCAAGAATTAGACTTTCATGCCATATGTACAATGTAAGTATGTGAGAATCTGAAATATCAGAATTGGAAAACATAGACATACAACTCTAAGGTTTTGATGTGAAACGGTGCAAAAGATATGCCACGTGGTATTTTAAAAATAAACAAGCCCAATTGTCAATCAAGTCAAACAAATATTACAACTACTAAAATAAGTGGAGATAGATTTCAAAGCCATATTAGTTTAAAAGAAAAAAAATGTTTATGCAATAAAATAGGAGAGCACAAAAACACTTCATAACATGCACAATCGTGACCATATACCTTGTCGTGCTGAATTTCGGTGATGTCTAGGAAAGTATGTGGTATGCTTGGTAACTTGTTATTCAAGCTTAGTAGAATATTCTCTGCCCTTTCCATGTACATCTCATTTCTTCCCAGTTCATTTTCAAACTCTTTAACTAGGGACCATGCAAATATAACACCACTTTTCCCATTCTCAATCAAGATGCTCTGCCTACTATGTATTCTTCTTTTCCATGTGTATATTCTTGTCTCCAATTGATTTGGGAATTCCAAAGGATTGTGGTATATTGATAAATCAAGCAAGGAGAGAACATTTTTTTCAGATGTATAATCAACAGTAATGATTCTATAAAGGGCATCTCCAAGGTTTGACTTGCCGATCTACAAAAATAAATGATTAGGGATTGATAAATGATCTTTATAAATATGCACACCAATCTAGAGTTTAATCTAAGTGTTTAAAACATAGGATCTTTTCAAGAAGAATGAGATAACATAGAGACAATTTAGGGAAGGTTTACAACAATTGAAATGGAGAAACAAGACGAAACAATAGGTTCGCAGTGTAAAATTCAATTGAAAAGAATGATCATTTGCAGCTAAATCCTTAAATGGCCTAGAAAAGTAGAATTTTGAAACTGAAATGGGAAAAAAGTTAAATTAAGTCACCAGTTCTCCAATAAGTGCCATGAAACCCAATAGTTACTATCAAATTTGGATTTGGCCCATCTTGGAGAAAAATTGGGTAGTTTCCTAGTACAAAACCAGCTTCAATTCTTCGAGGGTGGAAGTTCTAGCCAAGACAACTAGCAACTTTCAAGACAATATGAGGTCCACACCACCTCAAGTGTAGAACAAAGAGAGCAGTAAGAAACATATTTGTAAGAAGTCTCCAAGCTTAAATGAATGCATAATGAATCTCACTCTTCTCGAAGAAGAATCACACAGAGCATATCGACATTTGGAAAAAGAAAATGCTTTTGATAAAACAATTGAGCACTGCCAAGAGGTTAGAAATGAAGGTTTTGTAGTTACAACTTCAGTTTAGTGTGTACTTGGTTTCAGTCAATAGAGTGAAAAAGTGGAGGAGTTTACCAACCACAATGCCTGAGAAGCATTGAGTTACATATGACACTTGAGCTTCACCATCTCAAAACCAAAAAACTCCTTTATGACAAATTGATGATTTACCTTAGGAAGTTTATCCTAGTACACATCACAAACCTCCATTTCAAAAAGAACCTGCTCATTTATGGATATTGCAGCTTTGAATAGTTGACTTATACAATCTCTCTGGTAAAAAACTTTTTCCTTGTTTCATTTGATAGTGCATTCACAGGTACTCTTGAAATTGTAAACCAACATTTCTTCCCTTGCAGCTTGTTCCTATTATCAAAGTCATCTACTAGTGCATTACCTCCTCCAGCTTAACAAAAAAAATTGGCCTATGTTATCTAGAGATTCAAATTTAAAATACATCATGTATATTGAAATGATGAAACATTCAATAAAATACTCTCTTGATTCTAGAGAGAGTAATTTTAGCAATGAACCCATCTTGTAATTATAATCCATGATATAGCTCAACTCTGCAGAGCCTTTCTCGTAGACACCCAGTGAATAAATAGAAAAGAAAACATTTTTACTTCTATCTTCTATATTGCTCTTTCCTAGGCTCTTGGCTTACAACATTTCCTTTGTAACATGTGGTGCAATTGCAAGTTATGGGCAAAAAATATTAAGAGAAGTGATGTAAGACCATCATAATGTTCTTGAGTTAAAAGATTAAGATTAAGAAAAATTTTAAGGGTGGAAATTTATGTTAAAGTCTAGAAATCTTAGGGAATTTTAAAACCCTGGTATGTAAACTACAAAATGTTTGGCAATATTTTTGTAAAATATTCAACTTTTTAGTGATTTTATATACTCTCCATAAAGCTTTGACAATTTTGAAAAAGAAAAATAATTTTATTTTATAAAATTTGGACAAATCATTTTTAAGAAAAATAAAAATTGATAATTTTTTTCTTTAAAAAAAAAAAAAAAAAATATATATATATATATATATATATATATATATATATATATATATATATATATATATATATAATATGAGGAAATATTTAGAAAATATCCATTTATACTCTTAATTAATTATTAATAAATATGTTATTAATATTAATAACATTTTAATATGAGATGTTTTTAAGCAAAATTAGTGTAAACCACTTAAAATTTATATCCCAACAAAATCTCCTTTACATCATCATCCCAAAACAAACATTTATACTAAAGTTTACTATGTTAGGACAGACATTTATGACAATTCTATCTATTAACAAGGGAGCTACTGCCGTAGCGGTAGTCCCTGCCCGGGGGTGCAAATTCCAGGCTGGTTGTAAATTGCATCTGACTGACCAAGTAATAAATGATTTTGGAGAAATATCTCTAAAGCAAAACTGGGAAAAGAAGATCAAATACTGAATAACCAAGAGCAAATGCAACTATGACCTTATTCACATAGTGGATTAACTTGTCCATTTGGCTGAACCAAGAATCCGCATATAGATATTCAAAGTCATTTCCCATTGTCCACATAATATGATTTGTACGGGTAACATTAGCCTGCACACAATCAGGGAAAGTCACGATATCCAATCAATGAAGTAAAACAAAAAAATTTATAAGAATGCGTTAAAGTAGTTATTCATACTTCTCTGAGATGGAAAATTGAATTTTCGACAGTTTATTCTAGATGTAAAAGGTGAAGTGAATGAACTATAGAATTGGTCTAGGCATGATCATCCTAGCATCTATTGCATTGCTATCAAAAGCAACACCAATTACCTGAGTTATTGCTGCTTCGACAAAATCATGAACACGTTGTTTAACATTGTTGTCAAAAAGCAGAGCATCATCCTGCAGTAAATTACGCACGAACATGACTTAAATAAAGAGATCACTGGAATTAGTGTGCATATTCCATTCTGCAATTTACCCACCGAAAACTTACCTGAATTGGAGGAGAATTATCATCCCCATAAAAATTTACATATCGAAAACGATCCGGAGGATTATAGTGAACAGGAAATGCATCAGTAAATATCTGCAATTAAAAGAATTAGTGATCAGAATACCATGTAAACAACATAGTATTCTTGACATCTCCAAGAAACCTTCAAGGGTGTACGACACATTTACAAGACTATGTGGTTACCTGAGCAGAGGGGCCAAATGTCTTGGAACCCTGGGTTTCTATATGCGATTCCAATCATATCTTCATTGTTTTATAACTGACTTATGTTCTAAGTTAAAAACGTCAATGATCGCCCATCACAGACCCCGTGTTGGAGATCCTTAGTGATTGAATTTCAAATTTTTCTTAACTATAATGGAGACTCAATTTTGATTAATAAACGAATCATTCATCAATATGTCATTCCAGTGGCCGGCATATAAAGTATGGAATTTTGTTTATCATTTTTTTTTCGAAATTAATATGATGTAAAATACAAGGTAAGGGAATAATACCACTGGACGATGATTGTACGAAGATATGATAAATGTTGGCTATTTTTTTGACTAAAATATGCTAGTATAATATAATGCAAACCGTGAACAACATTCTTTGATTAGAGCCCCAAAATACAATGCCAATCGTAAACGTTTTTCATTATAATACCGACAAGACGCTCATTCTAGTTGAATTCTACAACAAACATTTTCAAACTTTGTTTCTAGCCTTCTCACGTTATGGTTAGGTTTTTATTTGCTTGAAAATAAATAAACAGTTATCTCTCAAAAATGATAAAAAGCCTTCAAAAGTTTTGAAAATTCAAGCCCCACCGTGCTTAAAGCATCATTATTGAGTAATGAACTTCAAAATAAATTAAGCCCACGGATGGTCAAAATGTGAGAAAGTCCCCCCATTCATTCCGCACGATTTATATGAAAAGAATGGTAAAATTCCGTAAAATACAACTTAAAGAAACAACTATTTTGTAACAAAACACTGCCCCACCCAAAAAATGTTTGCATCGTCTCGTGGACATAGAAGGAGTCTCACAAAAAAGCCACGCAAGCCACGTGCATGCAAGCCACGTGCTTGTTTATCAAGCATTGCATGCAGACCAGATCGGCATTTCCATCAGTGCCAGATCGAGACCCAGACCTTCGTGATCCAGATAAGTTCTTTGGGGAAGGTACTGCTATTCTTGCAGGAGATGCACTTCTTTCACTGGCCTTTGAGCACATTGCAGTCTCCACAAGCAGAACTGTTCGGAGCGATAGAACTACTCTGGAGTGGATTCATATTCACAAGACTGCAGTCTGCAGTTCACCTGGAACAACATTTCGCCATGTCTGCTGTCGGTAGTGCCGAGGCCCTATGGGTTCAAGCTTGCCAATCCACAGTTAATGGGAAGGGTAATTTTATTTATTCGGTTATTTGTCTAGAATTGCAGATGTTTTAATGGCGTTGTCTACAGAGGCGGCCATTTCGCCAGGACGGATAAAAATCACTTGAATCTGGTTTTTTGTTTTTTAATTCAAGCGCAGAAGTGTTTAAATTCTGTTGGATAATGCAAATGTATTCAGCTGCATTGTTCCTGCGTGATTGTGCCTTTTTGAGAAAGAAGCCATAAGTTTCTTTTATAAACCATCTTGTGTTGGACTTCTCGCGTTGTGGTTTCTTTTCTATGCTGATTGGAAATCTTCTGATCAAAATTACTTTGTTCTGACTTCTTTTTTATTTTTTATGAATTGCTGTAGACATTGTCAGCGCCTGATTTAAAGTGTCCTGAAATATCTGCCCAAATAGCAGCAAAGTTGAGGAAGTTTCATCAGCTTGACGTACCAGGTGTTCGACAGCCAAAGCTTTGGAGCCGCCTCAGGTTTTCTCCCATATCTTTATCAAATTATTTGCTTAGGGAACCTGTCTTCTGCTGTGAAGAATACTTAATTGTATGTTTATTGCTATTGAAATCAGAGATATGACATAGCCAACCACTTCTGTGAGACGGCTGCAAATTACCACACTGACACGCCTCATATATTAGACTATAGCAAGTACCCAGGTATACTTTACTATACTACAGGGTTATATATTTAGAACTCATTACTCAGTGAAACTTATAATAACATTAGACTCTAGCGAATAACCAGGGATATATGTTAGAATGACTCTTTGATGCCAAATATTGAAAGTTGACATGGAAATAGTAAAGTTCGGGAAATTAAAAGAAAGCAAAGTGTGAAATAGGGATAGAAAAATGTTTAGTATATTTAATATTCACTGCCAACATTATATTTAGTATATGACTTACTCATTATGTTTGTAAGAGTTACTCTCATCTAATACTGAAAAAAGATGCAGCAAACAGACGAATACATTGAGTAATGCAAACATATGTGCAGGGAATGCAGTAAAACAAACAGGAAACAGAAAGGACTCCAGAAAATTCAGACAGCAAGAAGGCAGAAGCGTCCAGTACCCAATTTCTGATATAATATTTTCCTGTAGATGCCGCAGAGCCGATTCCAAGAGTCCTCTCGCTGCATCTTCAACTGGCGGTAAACAACAAAATTTTTAATATTCACTCCCATATGCCTTTGTGATTGCAATAAATATTCACTACGATATGCCTTTGTGATTGCAATATTGCAGAACTATGGATACCCTCGTAGTACGATACGGAAAAGGACGAATCCCATCTTTCATGGCTGATCCAGAGCTCATCTTAGACGTGGTCAGTTGGTTCGTCCATAGCTTGCCCCATATGATTGTTTGTTCGTTACTCTTAAAGCTCTCTCAAGTTTATCTGTTTGATTTGAACAGATTCCAGCAGATATGGTGGTAAACCAGATGATGGCAGTGATGGCCATACATGCTTACGAGAATGGTCTTTATATCTATCACGCAGCATCATCTGTTGGAAATCTGTTGGAAATCCACTGCATTTTTATGTTGCAGCGGATGAGTCATATAAGTACTTTATAGAGCATCCATGCATTGGCATGGACGCCTCTGCATAGACTTCAAACATCTGGCATGCAGCGCACTGCATGCAGGGCACGGAGTAGGATAAAAAACTTAGGATAAATTAAGTTGAGCGCATACGGAGAACAGGCACCACGGAGAACTTAGGATAAATTGAGTTGAGCGCACATCGGGAGAACAGGCACCACGGAGAACTTAGGATAAATTGAGTTGAGCGTGCATCGGGCCAAGTGAGGCTGGCAATAAGAGGTGAAACAAAAAACTTTGGTTAAAGTTTTTTTGCACACAAAGTGCATAATATAAACTTTGGTTAAACAACAATTAACCGGTAGAAATGGACGGTCAACGCGAAGAGTAATAGCAAGTCAACGGCGTATCAAACGCTATATTTTTTATGAATTGCTGTAGACATTATCAGCGCCTGATTTAAAGTGTCCTGAAATATCTGCCCAAATAGCAGCAAAGTTGAGGAAGTTTCATCAGCTTGACGTACCAGGTGTTCGACAGCCAAAGCTTTGGAGCCGCCTCAGGTTTTCTCCCATATCTTTATCAAATTATTTGCTTAGGGAACCTGTCTTCTGCTGTGAAGAATACTTAATTGTATGTTTATTGCTATTGAAATCAGAGATATGACATAGCCAACCACTTCTGTGAGACGGCTGCAAATTACCACACTGACACGCCTCATATATTAGACTATAGCAAGTACCCAGGTATACTTTACTATACTACAGGGTTATATATTTAGAACTCATTACTCAATGAAACTTATAATGACATTAGACTCTAGCGAATAACCAGGGATATATGTTAGAATGACTCTTTGATGCCAAATATTGAAAGTTGACATGGAAATAGTAAAGTTCGGGAAATTAAAAGAAAGCAAAGTGTGAAATAGGGATAGAAAAATGTTTAGTATATTTAATATTCACTGCCAACATTATATTTAGTATATGACTTACTCATTATGTTTGTAAGAGTTACTCTCATCTAATACTGAAAAAAGATGCAGCAAACAGACGAATACATTGAGTAATGCAAACATATGTGCAGGGAATGCAGTAAAACAAACAGGAAACAGAAAGGACTCCAGAAAATTCAGACAGCAAGAAGGCAGAAGCGTCCAGTACCCAATTTCTGATATAATATTTTCCTGTAGATGCCACAGAGCCGATTCCAAGAGTCCTCTCGCTGCATCTTCAACTGGCGGTAAACAACAAAATTTTTAATATTCACTCCCATATGCCTTTGTGATTGCAATAAATATTCACTACGATATGCCTTTGTGATTGCAATATTGCAGAACTATGGATACCCTCGTAGTACGATACGGAAAAGGACGAATCCCATCTTTCATGGCTGATCCAGAGCTCATCTTAGACGTGGTCAGTTGGTTCGTCCATAGCTTGCCCCATATGATTGTTTGTTCGTTACTCTTAAAGCTCTGTCAAGTTTATCTGTTTGATTTGAACAGATTCCAGCAGATATGGTGGTAAACCAGATGATGGCAGTGATGGCCGTACATGCTTACGAGAATGGTCTTTATATCTATCACGCAGCATCATCTGTTGGAAATCTGTTGGAAATCCACTGCATTTTTATGTTGCAGCGGATGAGTCATATAAGTACTTTATAGAGCATCCATGCATTGGCGTGGACGCCTCTGCATAGACTTCAAACATCTGGCATGCAGCGCACTGCATGCAGGGCACGGAGTAGGATAAAAAACCTTAGGATAAATTAAGTTGAGCGCATACGGAGAACAGACACCATGGAGAACTTAGGATAAATTGAGTTGAGCGCACATCGGGAGAACAGGCACCATGGAGAACTTAGGATAAATTGAGTTGAGCGCGCATCGGGCCAAGTGAGGCCGGCAATAAGAGGTGAAACAAAAAACTTTGGTTAAAGTTTTTTTGCACACAAAGTGCATAATATAAACTTTGGTTAAACAGCAATTAACCGGTAGAAATGGACGGTCAACGCGAAGAGTAATAGTAAGTCAACGGCGTATCGAACGCTATAGTCCCTGCTATGCCGGAGGCAGGGACTTATAAGGTTTTGCCATTGAATATGGGCATATATAACAAGTTTTGAAGGTGTGCCATTTGACACATTAGTCAAAACACTTTCAAACCTTCCAGTTTACGTATTAGAAAAGGAATGGTTTATAAGTTTGCCGCTAAATATCCTCTTTAAGAGTAGTCATAGCATTTCTGGGACCTTTCGGTTTACGGTGTCAAATCAATGGTATTAGGAAAGGATGGGTTTATAGTGCAGCCACATTATAGAACCAAATTCCATAGAGGTACACGCCACGTTCTCCACAACACATGACCGTTGGGACCAACAAACAAACGTACAGACAAGCCAAGGATCGTCTCCTTCCTTCCGGTGTTGTCTGTCATTCATCTATGCGATAAAGTCGCCACTGAAATCTTAACACCATGACCTGTAACATTTTTTTCATTCATCAATGCGATAAACTCGCCACTGAAATCTTAACACCATGACCTGTAACATTTTTTTCATTCATCTATGCGATAAACTCGCCACTGAAAACTTAACACCATGACCTGTCACATTTTTTTCGGTATCCTTAAACATCCACTGTATCCCAATTATCCATACATTTTACAGTCTAAAAACACACACAAAATTTATTTGTACACATACTGATGTTAGCTTATTATAACTATAATATCAAGACAAATTTGCTCTTCATAAAACTAAAGGAACGAAATAATCCCTGGTGTCAAGCGCTGGGCTGATGACAATTGTGACACTGTGTAACACACCATTTCTGACACTCTGCGGGAGGGGCAAAGCCAAATCAGAGTATCCGAACTTTCAGGACGAGCATGTCCGAAATTCCTAATGCAAAACCATAGTAACAGATCTTTGATATAAAGATAGATATAGCCTTCCAAGACTCCACAGAGAATAACCACAAAAACTGCTCTGTCCGGGAAAAGAAAGGGCCTCCATCCAACCCACATCATTCAGGCCGCCATGGAGGTGGTCATCCAGCTTGTTCACAAGGACCGTGAGGGAGAGAACCACTGCAGAAAATCAAACATGGGCATTTCAAGCGGGATAAACATACTATGATAACGATGCTATTATGGTGATGAGAGAATGAGATTAAAATGCAAGAACAAGAACACTGAATCCAAACATGGCACTGCCCAAATTAGGGACACCGTGTTGGATGCGATTCGCCACTGCCCAAATTAGGGACACCGAGTTGGATGCGATTCGTGTGATAGAATGATGTCTGGACCAATTTCATCGAGCTCAGCTCCTGATCAGTCTGTCCATAATAGAATTATAGGAATGTTTTGTACATGTATAATTAACAAATTGTACATGCTCTTAACATTTTTCATCGATTCTTCTGGCTTGAGCAAACCTTTCATAACATTTTTCCCCAAGTTGATTAATTTCTTTCACAATATGATATGGAAATACGAGAGCTAACTAGGACCACTGCTCTTCTTTATTTAGGATTTTGGTAAAAATGAATTAATAATTGGGCCTTTTGCTTTATCAAACCCTTCATATCTTCTTTTTTTGGCACAAGTTAGTTAATGTATTTCACGATATGATATGGAAATACTGGAGCTAACTACCATGGCTCTTCTTTATTTTGGTTTTCCGCAGAAACGATTTAATAATCAGGTATTTTGCTTCACTCTTTGCATTGGTTTGTATCTATGGATTTGGATTCGGAAGGGACTTATAGATAGCTTTCTATTTGTTCTTTTTAGTCCCTGCCCCTCCGGGCTGGCAGGGACTATAGTAATCGGTTTTGGTCGGTGGGCATTAGTTTGACACTGGAATTTATAAATTTATTTTTACTTAAACCAAACTTTCGCGACATGTCACATTAACCGATGCCATATTTTATATTTCCCAATGCTTTTAACCAACCAGACAAATGTTCATCTTATTTGGCCTCAGTACGAGGTATACCGTCTAAAAAGTTAGGAAAGCAGTTCGGTTGATTAAAACAGTGTCGCCCGCCTGAAGTAATGCTATCGCAGAGATAGCATTAGTTCCCTAACATTTAATGTTAACATTTTACGGGGAAATGCTATGGCGTAGATTAGGTTCTATGCTGAAGGTGAATGGGTGGAATCACAGATGTCGTCAGTGGGAAAGTATCATTAGAAATAAATCCATGTTTTGTTTTGCATGGGCTCCGCATGTTGTTGGCTGATAGATGCATGTTGATTCACATATTTTCACGAACATGTTATTTATTCACATACTCTTAAATTTCTCAAACATGGTTGCCATAACTGTAACGATGGCCTACTATATGTGTGGACCGATTGAATTAGAGGAGAGAGATTGATATAGCATCGGAGACAGGTGCCGTTGGTTGCAGATTGTCATTCTGGCCACATTCTTTCCCTTTGGTGCCGCCGGTTGCAGATTGTCATTCCTGGCCGCCTTCTTTCCCTCTGGTTGCAGATTGTCCTTCCTGGCCACTTTCTGGCCGCCTTCTTGCCCTCTGGTTGCAGATTGTCATTCCTGGCCGCCTTCTTGCCCTCTGGTTGCAACCAGATTGTCATTAGTGGCTGCCTTCTTTCCCTCTGGTTGCAGATTGTCATTCCTGGCCGCCTTCTTTCCACGAAAGTTGGTTGCAGATTGTCAATAGTGGCTGCCTTCTTTCCCTCTGGTTGCAGATTGTCATTCCTGGCCACCTTCTTTCCGTGAAAGTTAGAATTCAGACGTTCTATTATGCAATTTCGAACTGAATGATTTTCAATATATTATGCAATTTCGAACTGAGATGATTATATATGTTTTTTCTTTGAGCAGCAACTTACAGTCGCTTCTAGCTTAATTTATAGATGTTTTCTCAGTTATAATATACATCATATTTTGAACAGTTCATTATTTTGTCAGTTGTATACCCTCAAATGAATTCTCTAAATTTCAGTTACTTTCTCTTACATGATCCACTTTCAGTTTAAAAAAAAAATATTTTCCCTGTTTACTATTATCGGATAAACTGTCGCAGTATTTTTCCTCTTTTACTTAAGTATATCTGATATGATTGTCAATAAAAAATTTGGCTACGTTATTGATTTCAAGTCTAAGTTATTCAAAGTTCTAGTTACCCATAGTAATTTCCAGTAATTTCTAGCACGCTCAAAAACAACATTCCACAGTGCAGCTTCCCTGCATTCCAATCAGATCTCAAGCTAAATTTAGAAGAGCAGTGCCATGATTCTCTAAATCAAATACAAAAAGCAAAGGAAAAGGAAATTCCAATCAGATCTCAAGGTCAATTTACAGGAGAGGTGCCACAATGATCTAAATCAAATACAAAAGGCAAAGGAAATGGAATAAAACAATGTTACAGAAACTCTGTAGAACACAAGAATTTGAGGAAGGTCTTGGGCAGTGTTGTTAATGCAAACCTGGAGTGCTCCATTTTGGGGAGATAAAAGAAGGGGCCAAATCCACCAGGCATCCCGTTGCAGGCTGGCCAAGAATCTATTATGATAGAAATAGAGACCAAAATCCACCAGGCATCCCGTTGCAGGCTGGCCGTCAATCTCAACATGGGCTTTTTCATTGGTCTAGGCCATCTCCAACTACCTGGTTCGTGATAGCACGAGGAGATGCTGGTTAAGCTAGTTTGCTCTCTGCCGTGGGGCTTGCTGGTTAAGCTCCTTGCGGATGGATAACTATAGTCGACGGATGCTGGCTTAACTTTCGAAAGTAGTCGACGGATGCTGGCTTAACTGATGCTCGGACTGTGGGTGCCTAGTGGGAAACGCATGCACTGCTACTGACACGTGAAATCCATGCAAAAGGCTATGTTGTCCGTTCCGTCTTTCTTTGAAAGACTTTGAATATATTAACACGATTCGAAAGTTTCTTTAAAAAGAGGGTGGATATATTTATTCATCGCCTTGGTGAATGAAAATTGTTTGGATATATTTTTTCATGTATACGATGATATTAACGATAAATAATAAGCTTATTCTAACTAACAGATAAATAATAAGCTTCATCTATGATATTTATAAGCTAAATAATAAGTTTATCTAATCCGATTTTAATTAAAAGATAACTAATGAGCTCCATCTATGAATAATAAGCTACATGATAAAGTTTCATTTAATAATAAGGTACATGATAAATTTCATTTAACCATAAAGCTCTTTTTCCAGGCCGCTTTAAAATTTAGTAGAGATGTGAAGGTTGTAATTTTGTTAATAAATTTCATATATGAGTCATATGCTAAATAATAAGTTTCCTTTACCTCATACACGACTCTTTTAAGTTTTGGCCAAAATTCAATAACTTGACCAAAATTCAATAGAGTTATTGGAAAATCCCAAAATCACAGGGTTAAGTTGTTAGTCTGCAAAGTTCAAGTGTTCGAAGAGTGAAGTGTCTCAAGAGAAGAGTTTTTTTATAAGTGTCTTTGTCTCGAGTCCTATTGCTATGTTCTAATCTGTATTCTCATACAATTATGAATAGCTTGTTCAATCATATACAGTTATGTTTAGAGTCTATTTAAAACATTATAATGGCGGTGGCGGTGATTTGATGTTGGTTCTACGAAACGTAATCACTAATGCTCGTTTCATTTTCGTTTCATTTTCCGATTTCCTTTTAATCTGTTTTATTAATTAATCTTGCACATGAATCTTGTCAAGCTTGACCAAACTTCTAACACATGGCTTTGTGCTTGCCGAAGTTTCTGGGTCAGCCATCTTCGGTTGGATTAACAGCAGTAACTTGCCAAGAATCAAACATTGATGTTAATTCAATCAAAGCACGGTAACAATCCTTGCAGTTTGCAGATACATCAGACAGACCAGATTGCACAAGGCAAGTCCAATGTATAGTCAAGAATTCTCCAAAATTGCTTTTACACCCGAAAAGTTCTGTCGACAAGCATGTCCAGCAAATCTGGACAATAAATACCTAGACCTTCTAGCCCTAGACCATTAATGCTTAGGTGCTACTGCACTATACCTTATCGGGACGACGGACGGCATGCCACAACTTACCCTTCCCTTTCAGTGCTTACTGGTATACCTATATCACTTCTTGAATGACTCGCTTAGGGGGACAACTATTCATTTCTTATCAGCAGGACCGGGGGGATCACACTACCTTACCCTTCCCTTCAGTGTTGAAAACTATACAGCATTGTGTTCCAAAGACACAGTCTTAGCTACGGCCTGAGACAGTCATGGTTAGACGGTTTTGGTTCAGTTGGCTGTCTGCTGAAACCTAGCTTAGTCAAGAATTCTCCAAAATTGCTTTTACACCCGAAAAGTTCTGTTGACAAGCATGTCCAGCAAATCTGGAAGGGCCCAAAATCGGGGCAGCCAAATGGCAGCAGAAGCAGTGGCAAACCACAGAACAATCACAGCATTGTGTTCCAAAGACACTCATGGTTAGCCGGTTTTGGTTCAGTTGGCTGTCCGCTGAAACTCGGCTTTTCGCCCCCACAAAGGAGCAAGCCACAACTAGACACTAGACCTCCGCTTTGCAAGGACTCGCTGCTACGAAGCCAGTCTTGTTTATTTTGGTCTTTAGTTCAAATGAATCAATAATTATTTATATCTTTGCATTCCCAAAACAGGTAGGATAGCTTTTTATTTTAGTAATATACCCAATAGCATGATAGCTTTTCATTATTTTTGGATAAAGGGCTCTATACAATCATGAGATCCAAAAAAAATTATTAAGGAAAGATTAAAGTCATAATAATCCTCAAATAAATGCATTCTATATATCAATGAGATCTGAATTAGAAAAATAAACATAAAAATAAGAAAAAATGAAAGATACAACTTCAAACATTTTCTTCAAATTATTGTTGGGTGTTTATTTAACTTTGAAATAATTTGATTAAAATGATAATAAAATTTGACTAAGGAAGAGAGAAAACAATCATCTTTAATTTTAATTTATATATTTTGGAAGACAATCTTAGAATATGCTTTGACAACAAATTTTATAGTTTATTAATAAAAACTAATATTAGAATATTGATAAATGTTGAAATGGTTGCATTACAATATAAGTGAAAGATGTTGTGTGTAAGTTGTCACTACTATTTCTAATTATCTCCAATTTTCTCATAAAAATATAATATATATATGCTCATCTTATTTCCTACAATTTTCTCCATTTTTCCAAAACTAAAAAGTAGATCTTTGAATTCTTTAAATTCGATAGTTTATATCTTTTAAAGCATATATAACAAGCATCAATGGAATATGTAGTTGGTCAAAGTAGATAGTAAGGTTGTAGACCAAGTATAAGAATGAATTTTTAACAACATTATTTTATCATGCCCTAAATATCTTGTGACATAAAGGAAAATGGCTTTGTGCTTATCTAGTTGAGAAATATTTTTCATTATATGAAGCTCCAAAAATATCTCCTTATGTCATTCAACCATAGTTTGACTCTTTTATGCTATGGAATGAAGTTCATGGTCTCTGCTTACTTGGACATTTTTCTATACAATATGAGTATTCCTACCTTATGAGTAGGTATGGGATTAAATGAAGTTTTAAATGCTAATTACCGTGCTTATTAATGGAAGTTTATAATGGGATTTATACTAATAGTAGAAGGTAGAGGGTATTGTTGGGGCAAGTATTCAAGTGGAGAATTGCATGCATATAGATGAGACGACATCCTAGTGGAGTGTTGTTTCACATGTAGAGGCATAAACATTGACAAAGTGATTTTATCGATGCCATATTGATGGAAAATTATAAACACTTAGAGACATTGACTACAACAACAATACAGAATTCCCAAAAGCTATCCTAAATTTCAAAAAAAAGAAAATTATTCTAGAGACCTAAATGAAACATGCATTTTTTTCATAATTAAATAATAATAAATGAGTCATTACATTTTCCAATACTAATACAATTGTTTGTACAATCAAAAATCTATATATATATATATATAATGTTTCATTAAAACTTTGATAAAAATATTAAAATAACTAAGAAAACTAATACCCAAATTAATCGAATTTTATATACATTACTTTAAGTATGTATAATAAAAAACTAACCCAAGAAACTTAGTGTGGGTTAGTTAAATAATTTTTGATATAATGAAATTGTTAAAATAATTACGTCCCCAATATTTTCAAGAAGATGGACTCCAAGTCCTAGATATTATCATTGACTCTATCAAGATACCTCATGCCTTCAAATGATCTAGCAGTAGATATGAACGCTATCAAAGTTTTTGGAATTATGGAGAGGACGCAAGTAGTGGTGGACTTAACTCTTACGACTACTAACATAGTAAGGAAAGATCCGTCGTGAATAAAGAATGATTTCATTTCCTCAACGTCCTCACTCCCTTTACCATCGAGGAAAGAAGCGGAAGAACTCTCCCCTCGATCTTAGCTTGAAAAAAAATAGATATCCATAAGTAGTTGCCAACTATTCTAAACCATGTGAGAGTTCTCAACGGCATAAACAGTACTGTTTATGATAAAAGAATTAAAAAATAAAATAAAGTTGAGTTATTAGTGTAACATCCCTCGGTATACCTCATACAATATACCAAGGGTTATTTTTTTATTATCAAGTTTTATCAACATTTAATTTATCATATAGTTAATTGTTCATTAAATGATATATTCACGATCATTAAGTGAAGTAACTATAGAAAAGCAACAATCCAATTGTATAAAGGAATATCTATTAGTGCAACTAGTTAGCATAATGTATTATATTGCAACTTTGCATCATTAACATTCTTCATTTAATGAGAGCTTCTTAATAACACATTGATTGATTTATTTTCCAATGTCACGCAAGGTAGGAATATCACTAACAATTTTTGGTCTTTAGTTCAAATGAATCAATAATTATTTATATCTTTGCATTCCCAAAACAGGTAGGATAGCTTTTTATTTTAGTAATATACCCAATAGCATGATAGCTTTTCATTATTTTTGGATAAAGGGCTCTATACAATCATGAGATCCAAAAAAAATTATTAAGGAAAGATTAAAGTCATAATAATCCTCAAATAAATGCATTCTATATATCAATTAGATCTAAATTAGAAAAATAAACATAAAAATAAGAAAAAATGAAAAATACAACTTCAAACATTTTCTTCAAATTATTGTTGGGTTTTTATTTAACTTTGAAATAATTTGATTAAAATGATAATAAAATTGGACTAAGGAAGAGAGAAAACAATCATCTTTAATTTTAATCTATATATTTTGGAAGACAATCTTAGAATATGCTTCGACAACAAATTTTATAGTTTATTCATAAAAACTAATATTAGAATATTGATAAATGTTGAAATGGTTGCATTACAATATAAGTGAAAGAAGTTGTGTGTAATTTGTCACTACTATTTCTAATTATCTCCAATTTTCTCATAAAAATATAATATATATGCTCATCTTATTTCCTACAATTTTCTCCATTTTTCCACAACTAAAAGGTAGATCTTTGAATTCTTTAAATTCGATAGTTTATATCTTTTAAAGCATATATAACAAGCATCAATGGAATATGTAGTTGGCCAAAGTAGATAGTAAGGTTGTAGACCAAGTATAAGAATGAATTTTTAACAACATTATTTTATCATGCCCTAAATATCTTGTGACATAAAGGAAAATGGCTTTGTGCTTATCTAGTTGAGAAATATTTTTCATTATATGAAGCTCCAAAAATATCTCCTTATGTCATTCAACCATATTTTGACTCTTTTATGCTATGGAATGAAGTTCATGGTCTCTGCTTACTTGGACATTTTTCTATACAATATGAGTATTCCTACCTTATGAGTAGGTATGGGATTAAATGAAGTTTTAAATGCTAATTACCGTGCTTATTAATGGAAGTTTATAATGGGATTTATACTAATAGTAGAAGGTAGAGGGTATTGTTGGGGCAAGTATTCAAGTGGAGAATTGCATGCATATAGATGAGACGACATCCTAGTGGAGTGTTGTTTCACATGTAGAGGCATAAACATTGACAAAGTGATTTTATCGATGCCATATTGATGGAAAATTATAAACACTTAGAGACATTGACTACAACAACAATACAGAATTCCCAAAAGCTATCCTAAATTTCAAAAAAAAGAAAATTATTCTAGAGACCTAAATGAAACATGCATTTTTTTCATAATTAAATAATAATAAATGAGTCATTACATTTTCCAATACTAATACAATTGTTTGTACAATCAAAAATCTATATATATATATATATAATGTTTCATTAAAACTTTGATAAAAATATTAAAATAACTAAGAAAACTAATACCCAAATTAATCGAATTTTATATACATTACTTTAAGTATGTATAATAAAAAACTAACCCAAGAAACTTAGTGTGGGTTAGTTAAATAA
>APFE030265337.1:1454-28143 GCA_000404065.3 Pinus taeda | reverse complement strand
ATCCAAAAAATCAAGATTAAATGATAATTTATTATTAGATTTTACAAATAATATGGTTTTTTTTGCAATATTTATAGTTATTGTTCAAATGGTTAACTAGCTTTACAATTCAATTCTTTGTACACTTGAAAATGAGATATATAATTAAACATAGTTTTATAATCTCTTTTAAAAGAATAACTATAGAAGACTTACATTGAGTAATTTATTTTCACTTTTTATTCACTTAACTATTAATTGTGAATCTTTTGTTGAAATTCCTTACAACTAATTTTATTAGCTCTCTTGAGGCCACACATTCAACATGGTTATGTATCCATTCTTAATATTGACTTTGAATTCTATAAAATAAGTTTTTAAACAATTACGAATACCATTGATACCACAAATACTACAGCGTTTCTAGTAAGTTTTAGTGAAAATACACTAAATGTTTTACCCATATATGAATATGTTTGTAACTTGTCTAGAAGTTTCTCTTTCTATTGTTGTCTATCTAATTGAAATTAGAATGAGCTTGTGGAACAACTCGGAAATTTTTGCTAGATACATTTTCAAATATCAAGGAAATTCAGGCAAGCTAGATATTCCATTGGTACCAAGAGCGTTTATTGATGTCTCCAAACCACAAGTGAAAATACTCAAATAACAAACCATGGTAGACATTTCCTTGTCACATCCCTTGACCAATGCCCTTCCAAACCTACTAAGCAAATGGATATAGAATTAAGTGTGAGCTGAATTCCTCAGCCTTCATGATGATGATGATTAACATCCACTATGGTTGTGTTGGAGAGGACTAGACTTTATTTCTTGAAACTATATCGGGGTGGAATTTCTATGCGACAGACGAACATGGAATTTCAGGGTAGCTTGGGTGCTTTGTGGGATCCAAAGGTCATTATTTTTTTGGCTAAAATTACCTTTGCAAGGATTTTACTCTTTGATTTCTCTAGGGGATCTCAGTCTCATATTCATATTCTTCACATATATGCTCCATATGATTCTACAAGGGAGTTTTGGAATCAACTTGACAACTCTAGTATATTAAAAATGGTTTCATTTATTCTTGTTGGTGATTTAAATATAATGATGGTTTTTGGGGATATATGGGGTCCAAAAGGAAAAATGGATCCTTTGGGGAGTTTCTTTTTGGACCTCTTTGGGGTAAATAATTTTGTTGACATTGTGTCAGATCCTCTTATTCTGACGTGGAGGAATGGGTGCACTAGTAGGGCTGGCATAGCGAAAAGGTTGGACTGATTCTTGGAGCATGAAAATTGGGTAGAAATGATGGGGTTTATGCGATTTTGGGTTTTTCTAACAAGGATATATGATCATGATCCTATTTTTCTTCATTGGAAAGGGGATCATGATTGGAATGGTTACAGGATTTTGAATTTGATAACTATTGTTGTAAGAAAAATCAACCTCTGGTAGAAACTCTTCCCAATTTTTTTTATGGCACATAACATTCATCCTTAGCATATCCTTTATTATCATGTTGATGCTCTATATATTTTAATCTGTCTACGGGTGATAAGTTGCGCTGAAGGACAACTCTGTATCCAAACCTACAAACAACTCCTTCCAAAATTTGGAAGTGAACTTAACATCTCTGTCCTACACAATCTTCTTTGGAACACTATGTAACCTCAATATCTCCCTGATGAAAACCTATGCCACATCACTAACTGAATAAGTAAAATTCACTGGAATGAAGTGAGTTACCTTGCGCAACCTGTCAACCACAACCACAATGGAATCATATTGCTTCGATGTCCTCGGAAAACTTGTAATGAAATCCATGAAAAGCATCTCCCATTTCCACTTCGGAATCGAAATGGGTTGTAACAAACTAACTGGGTGATTACACTCAGCTTTCACCTGCCGACAATCCAAGCATCTAGCAACAAACTCTACCACTTTATTCTTCAAATTCATCCAATAGTAGAACTTCTTCACTGTTTTCAATGTCTTATGATATCCCAAGTGACCTAAATATGGCCTGACATGAAACTCCCTCAAGATAAACTTGTTGAACTCACTGTCATCTGACACATAGATCTCTTTCCTAAATTTGACTAGGGCATATGTTGTAAGATGATAGTCCACATCATGATCACCTATACCCTATTGTAACTTGTGTCTAAGATGTTAATATTTGTCATCCTATTGTCCTGCATGTAAGATCTGATCATGCAAATCTATCCCATAAGAGCTCACAGTTGCAACATGATTTACCTGCACTATCGTTTTCTTTAATGTATCTGATCTCAAACTAAAACTCACTAAGGTTAGCCAACCATCTAGCTTGCTTGGAATTCAATTTAGGTTGGTCAAACAAGTACATCAACCCACTGTGATTGCTCATCAGCACAAACCTCCTCCCAAGAAGATAATGGCTCCACATCTTCAATGCATGAATTATCATTGCTAACTCAAGGTCACACATCATATAGTTTTTCTCATGCTAATTTAGCTTCCATGACTCATAACACACCACCTGTCCCTCCTGCACAAGGATTCCACCATGTCCTCTCTCGAAAGCATATGTGCACATCTCAAACTCTTTATTTAGGTTTTCAATCTTGAGAATTGAAGCATTTGTCAACAACTGTTTCAACTACTCAAAACTTGTTGCACATTCCTAAGTCCATTCAAATTTCTTCCATTTCCTCTGCAATGATGTAATAGGATATGAAATATGTGATAAGTTCCTAATGAATCTCCTATATTAACCTGCTAGCTCCATGAATGATCTGATTTCATCCACATTGTTAGGAGCTTCCCACTCCATGATAGCCATTATCGTTTTCGGGTCCACTGTTATGCCTTTCTTGGAAACAACATGTCCCAAGTAATGTACCTTTGTTTGAAAGAAGCTACATTTACTAAACTTGGCATAAAACTAATGCTCTCTTAACAATCTCAACACTCATGCTAGGTGTTTAACATGCTCTTCCTCATTTTTAGAATATATCAATATATCATCAATGAATATAATAACAAATTTGTCCAGATAAGGACACAACGCACTATTCATAAACCACATGAAAGTAGATGGAGCATTAGTTAGACCAAAATGAACTACAACAAACTCATAATTCCCACAGCTAGTCTGAAAATCAGTTTTGTAGATGTCTTCTTCTTTAATGCGTACCTGATGATATCCTGATCTCAAGTCAATCTTTGAGAACATTGCTGCTCCCTTCAACTGGTCAAAAAATTCATCGATCCTTAGTAATGGATACCTGTTCTTGATGGTCAACTTTTTCAGTTTCCTGTAGTCAATGCACAATCTAAGAGTACCATCCTTCTTCTTCATGAACAACACTTGTGTACCCAAGGCGATAGACTTGGTCTAATGTATCCCTTGTCAAGCATTTCCTTCAACTACAACTTTTATTCCACTAACTATGGTGCCTTTGAAGCTTGTCTCACTCTTGGTACCAACTCAATCGAAAAGTCAAATTTTGTGTGAGGGGGAAACTATGAAACATCTATTGGCAACAAATCCTAAAATTGCTGCAATATAGGGTACCTCTTGAAGATTTATGCATCCTCAACATATTTACCCTTGTTACTGGAAATATGGACTACAAATATTACACACCCCTTTATGTGACTGCGCTTAAATCACATAGATATAATCACCCTAGCTGATGTAGGATTCTTCTTTTCTTGCAATATTCTCTTTTCTCAATTATCATCCAGGCACTGAGTAGCCTTGTCACAAAAATCTACTTTGGTCATGTGGAGGTACAACCAATCCATACCCAAATGAATACTATATGAACCCAATGGAAGCACATTTATATGTTTTTAGATATTCATACCATTCAACTCAAATGTATAAGCTCTTTCCTAATGATGAACTCTCTTCTTAGTACCTGTAGCCAACTGCACCAACAAAGACTTTGCATGCACTTCTTTTCTCAAACCCCACTTATCCACCAGGTCAGGATTAACATAACTATAATTAGATTAAGGGCCAATCAAAATAGAAACAACTTGACCCCAGAGCTTACCTTCCTTCCATCTCAATAATGGATGTCTTGTGTTTTTCCTACTTATTTTCCACATCAGCATAAATATGAGTACGGTTATGACCCACATCCCCAACCGTTTGTGCCCTGAGAACTTTAGATATGAGGCCTACCACCTTAGTACAATGGACAATCCTTATTGTGACAATCTTTGTCAAATATCCAACACTGTGATAATCCCCTACCATCACCTCTATTCTGCTGCTCTCCAGGTTGTGACCCATTCCCCTTCTCAACTGCATTAAACTTCTTGAAAGGAACAACATTTGCTTTCTCACCTGCATCCTGACGTCTTCACTACTTTCGTGGCAATTTCCCTTTAAATTTTTAACTGCCCTTCAATTCACACTTGGCTCAACTTTACGCTTTGAATTCTCATAACAATTCCTCAGTTTCTTGATGGCTTCCTCTAGCGACGTGGCTTGTCAAACTCATGTTAAGAATTTACTGCATAACATTAATAATTACCGCGAGGAATATATATAAGAAATAACCAGAAACAAGCATAAGCACATAAACAAAAATGTTTATCCGGGAAAACCCCAAATCCGAGGAAAAACCCAACCTAATAAGATCTCATAAGCATTGGCCAAGTGAGCCTTCACCGCTCACCTCCAGGTCTCTTGCATTACAATGAAGTCCTTCCAGCCTTTTATAAGATCCATTACATATAATACCACGGGAAGAATATTATGGATGCACAATACCATGTGCCCCAAAACCATCACTGTTTAATCTGGTCAACTTTGACTCTATCCCGAGTCAAGTTTACCTAACAATTCCCCACTTAAACTTGACTTGGGGTTCCTTGACTAACTTCAGCCAAACCTGCTAAGTGAGACAATCTCACTCACTCTAGCTCTTACCCCCCTCAGAGTTTTTACCCGAGGTATTGTTAACCCGACATCCCCCCTATCACCTAGGTCTAACCCAGACTTTACCGGTGATCACCGAGGGGTACACATGCCTTACTAGGTCTTACAGTAGTATGCCCATTTACATGTAATAATTTTGACTTCATTAATTTTCTTTTTTGTTTATTGCTGTTGCGATTCTGATCCATTCTCTCTCAATTTGATTTGCTCAAAAATTTCTATCAAACTGCTCCAACTGTGAGCCCGATGAGAACCTCGTAGATTCCAGCACCGGTGGCCTCACATAGCAGAAAACGAACAATTTTTGAAGCCACATGAACAATTTTCTTCTGCTGACCTTCTTTAAATAGCCGCATGAATCCCGAACAATTCGTCAGCATGTTCCAAACCGGTAAATATCGCAAATGCACTGCAATCCCTGGCAGTTATGGCACTATCTTCCGCACATTCTCCTCGAGGTTCTTCCGCGTACGATTGTTCCACCATTATTTTCAGACCCAGATCTGCAAAAAGTTGCATTGATCTCATCAAGCCATATAAACTCCTAGCATCAAAGAATCCCTTTGAAGCCAATATATGGCTCTGATACCAGTTGTTAAGAATTTACTGCATAACATTAATAATTACCGAGAGGAATATATATAATAAATAGCCAGAAACAAGCATAAACACAAAAACACAAACGTTTATCCAGGAAAACCCCAAATCCAGGAAAAACCCAACTTAATAAGATCTCATTAGCATTGGCCAAGTGAGCCTTCACCACTCACCTCCAGGTCTCTTGCATTACAATGAAGTCCTTCCAGCCTTTTATAAGCTCCATTACATATAATACCACGGGCAGAATACTATGGGTGCACAATACCATGTGCCCCAAAACCATCACTATTTAACCTGGTCAACTTTGACTCTATCCCGAGTCAAGTTTACCTAACAACTCAATCCGGTCTCTTTATGTTATTAGCAACCCATTGATAAACATTTGAATATTCTCCTTCTCATCCTTGAGGTAAGGAACATACATTAACAGATCCATGATCCTGCTCGTATACTTGTAATCCACCATAGGTCCCATCTACAACTCATAAAACTCCTTATCTTTGTCATCATAATACTTCTAAGACAGGTACTTCTTCTTGAAGAGTCTCTTGAACTCACCCTAAATCAATTCTTCTTCTTGAATGCCTTTGACATTCTTCACATCCTGCTACCACATATCTTCTTTCCCTTTAAGACTGAAGGTGGCTATCTTCTCTTTCATGTTCTCTGAATAGTTATGTAATCTGAATAATTTCTTCATCTCAAGCAACCATGCCTCTACATCTTCTGACTTCTTCATCTCTCCATAAAATGTAGGTGACTTGAATTTCTTGAACTCCTTAGGAAAGTACTCACTCCTCCTATAAGGATGATGGCGGTGATGATGATGATGTGTCCTGGATGAGGAACTATGATACACATACATACCAATCCTCCTATCAGGTGTGTCCAATATATTATCTTCCACCTCTAACTGTGTCCCCTCTATCCAACTAGTACTGTGGCCGAGACTTGCTACCATAGGCTCCATTAGTCTTCTCTTCTTGCTCTTGACTAATCCTCAATTGTCCCTGTCTTTGCAAGTCTGACAAACTCTGAAGGATGACTACATTGACCTCAAGCTTCTTTTCCTAATCCCTTGCAACTATTTCATGTGCCTCAACCAACTCGTCATTGCTTGCTTTGCAACTTTTGATATATCCCATCAAACTCTTCAATTTGTTTGCTATATTAGGATAATACTCATATCATTGTTGCCCAACTGATATGTAGGGAGAGTCACGTGAACTGTAGTCTACCATTTTTCTTGTAATCTTTGATTCTCTTCTTCCTACAATTATACCATGTCAAATAAACCAAATAGATACCATTACTAAAATCATAATGATGTTAATGGGAGGCTTATCTAATCTACAAAATTAGTCCATATTAGCATGTATTGTGCTAATATATACATAATCATAATCATATCAATAGATCAACATCATGCATAAAAATACAAACTACATACCATGACCTCATGCATGATAACCATAACCAGAGAATGCATGCATAACCAAATGCATCTCACCCATCAGGTCCAAGTATTTGAACCATGCTTTGATACCACTTTGTAGTATCAGATATCACCCAAAGAGAGCACAACCTGTTATGATACCACTCTGTAACACACCTCCTCTCATATCTATCCACTTTCACTGGCTTCCCCGAGGTAAACATGAGTAGAGGGGCTACTATAACATGAATCAACCTCCTAGATGACCTTAAGGAAATGGAATTGACATAACAAAGTCTCACTCAATTCCCTCAGGTGCTATAAGACCTCTAGGAACTAACCTACCATTCCAGGTGTCCAACCCGAGGAACTAACAGACGATTGAATGTGGGACCATATCATCTATCTATAATTAAGACAGGTGAAGAACCAACTATTTTGGAAGAAGGGTTGTTGGATGCGTAACTCTTTGTTGTACGTGTTGCAGATGATCATTTTGCTGATATAATCCAGTTTTTAATTAGTGGCACAACTCTAGAAGGATATTATACACAACAGAAAAAGGCATTGGTGTTTGCGCAACTGATTTTTCTGTAATAGTTGGACACTTGTATAAGGTGGGCAGTGACGAAATATTGCGCTGATATGTTCCGGAATTTGAGCAATCTAGCATCCTCGCTAAAGCACATAGAGGAGTGATGGGAGGAGACTATGTGGCTAGACAAACTGTGTAGAAGATTTTGCACACTGGATTATGGTGACCAACGATGCATACGGATTCTAAGGTGTATTCTTGGGCCTGCGATGCTTGTCAACGGACAGGAAATCCATCACGAAGGGATGAGTTTCCCATAAATCCTCAAATTTCATTGCAGGTGTTTGAAAAATGGGCGATTAAATCTGTGTATTTGATACAACCACCTGGAAAAAACACAGGAATGCGGTATATTATTACTACGATTGAGCATTTGACGAGATGGGTGGAAGCACAGTCGGTTAAAGACTGTAGTGCTGCTACAACTGCGAATTTCCTATTTGAGTATGTCTTGACTTGGTTGGGTGCCCTAAGATACAAATGAGTGATAGGCATACACATTTTCTAAATGAAACAATCATCGTGATGCTCAAAGAGTTCCATGTTTATCATCAAAAGATTACACTGTATCATCCTCAAGCCAACGATATGGTTAAAGCTATTATCCATGATAACCCCTAGAAATAATTTTTAGTTTGATTAGTCATTTTAGATAGTTTTTTGTGTTTAGGTTCATGTGAAAGTTGTCATATGGTACATTTAGTGTTTTATAGGGTCATCATAAAAGAGGAAAGGTCATGATTCCATTTGTTTTAAGTTCATCATCTCATAATTGAGTTGTGTGACAATTTTACAAACTTTCGTAGCAACTCGAGTTCAAAAAACCAAGAATTGGCTACGAAAGTCCCCGACAGTTTCATAGCAAGATGGTCCATCCTAACACTTGTTTCACTATGAAAGTTCGTTACTGTGTAACGATATTATTCTAAATAATTGTTAGTGATGTCAAAGTTGTACTGAGTCATAAATGCCTTTATTCTCGTGTCCTCCACTTCTTTTCATTCACCCTTACCTCTCCTTTTCCATTTTATACCATCTTCTGCTATCAAGAGTTCACAAGTGATGTCACCGTAATAGGGTTTTACATTGTCAAAACGAGTCTAGCCATGATCTAAGTGTTGTCTAAGTGTTCTCAAATTGATTTGTAGGTAAAGAGGAAGAAAATCACAAGTAGCATGTGACGTGCTATAGCCATAACAAAAACATAAATTCATGAGAAGCGAAAGAGGGTTAAGAAGTTGGACTTCTCACAAGAAGAATATGGTTTCATCTTTAAGCCAAAGAAACCTATGACAAGATCAACAAGAGAAATGCAACAAGCTGAAAGGATACCAAAAGTGCCTTTAGAAAAAACAGAGCCAACAAAGAAAATACATGGAAAAGAAACTACGTAAGAGAAAAGCCAAGAAGAAGTATTACAAGAATAGTTAAGGGAGGCTAGAGAAGAGCTAATAGAGGCCAAATTGGAATTTGAAGAAATGAAGAAGCAGGTGTTGGAGCAACTAGATTTCGATGAGGAAATTGCAGAAAAGACAAATGGAATTCTACCACTGCAAAAGATGCTGAAGCATATCTATAGAAGGAACATGTGGCTGCAAGCTGACAAAAGTAAGTTGCAAAGTCAAATCAAAGACTTGAAAGCACAAGTAAATATTACTCCATGATATGGTAAAATTCTCAATTTTGTCTTCACTATTCCTAAACCAGTAAAATCAACCTTATATATAGTCAAACATGGTATTAGGAGTAATAAGGAGGCATTAAGAATCATGAAAATTCAAAAAACTCAAAATTTTGAACTTTCGTAGCAACTCCCCATAATGAAGCTCAAAATTTTCTACGAAACTGTTGTAGCTTTTCATGGAGGATAAAATAAGATAAAAACACAACAAAGGGGATTATAAAGACATGTTTTTAGCTTAAAAATATCAAGGAAGATCTTAGAACTTGCAGAGAGGTGTTTTTTGAATTTGCTACAAAGTTTTTGCTATGAAATTTTTGGAAATGATTGTTTTAGTAATCAAATTCAAGCTCACTTTCTTATCAAGAGGTAACGAATTGTTGAAATATGAAAGTGGTTTTTATTAAGTACTCTCTCATATACATAAACCTCTCTCCATTTTTACACAACTATTAGGGTTTGGAGAATATGCACCTATCTTTCAGGCCTATTTTATTGATTTTTTCCTAACCTGAGTTGTTGTAGAAATTTTGAAATTCGAACTTGGTGGTGTCCAAGTCAGAAAACTCAACCAAGTCAACATCCATGTGTCAAAATTACATCAAAAATATAATACACTCATAATTTGGTTGGATTCGATAAGGTTCAACAACAGAATTTGTTGAGCACATAAATGATAGGAGACTCCTATTTGTATTCAAACTCTGTTAAAACAGAAATATCCCTATAAAGGCTCAATGCTTTGTTAGTCAAATAGAATTAGGTATCTTAGCTATGTATCGAGTCTAGCTGAGTTGGTGGATTATTAAATGGAGCCCTCACTCTATATATGTAAAAAAAATTCACTTGAAACAGGGTTGATCAAGAATGTGAGAAAGACCACATTTTGTATGTTTTTTTCAAGTTAATAAGAAGTACAGTTGCAACATACTATTTTTTTAACTTGATATTAATTTTGGTTTCATTCCATCCCTTCATGTTTTTATGTTATTATGAGTTTTCATAGCTTGTTTGATTACTATTCAATGTAATGTTTCTCCAACTTCCTTCAAATGTGTTGTGTTTTTCTGTAAAAGTTTAATTCACTCCATTTCAAAGCCAAAATGGATCAGCTTCCTTTAAATAGTGTTGTTTGTAATTGGATTTTCTCGTAACTGAGTCCATTCCCAATGGTGGAAGTCATCACTCTCTTTCACCTACAAAAATCACATAAAAATCCAAAGCAAGCCATCTGAACTTTGAGTTTATTACTGTCAATTTCATAATTATTTTGAGAGAGCCCTCTCAGATTGGAAGGGCTAACTTCTAGTCAAAAATTGGTTTGAAATAGTTACACTTGGTTGGAGGTTGACACAACCTAGCATGTCTAACATATTGATAACATTGTGGTGCATCTACCAGGAGCCGAAAAGCTCCATTTTCTAGATTTTCTTTGAGTCTCTTCATTCTGATTTGCGAGGGTAACAAGAAACCAAAGTTTTTCGAAGGTTGTGGTATTACCCCGGAGACTCCAATTTCAAAAGATACAGAAGATCGAAGTTTCATGGTGACTTTGTTGCTTGAAGATTAGTAGCTTAAATAGGTTCCAATATGAGTTCTACTAGAAGAAGAAATGCCAAATATGCTCCTATGGATCAGTCTCACATCTATGGTTTTCCAAATCTATGCCTTTTGTTGATTGGTCAACCCATCTTCCCATGTTTAAAGATGAAAAGAAAGTTGATGCTGGTCTACATTTGGTTAAGTTCCATATACATATATATAGACTCAGGGTTGAGTTTCCTGAGGATTGTCTCATGAAGATATTTATGGCTACCCTAGAATACAAAGCTAGAGTATGGTATGAAGGGTTGCCATCAGGAAGCTTGTGTTCTCTTAAATATTTCCTTAGAATATTTTTTGGACATTGTGGGAAGTCTCATCCTTCATCACCATTGTTTCAAGACTGTTGTAATTTTTGAAAAGGTTTCATTCAATATCTCAAAAGTATTAATGATGATGTAGAATGTTTGGATGATGATGAGATATTAGAGGAACTTTACAAATTTTCTTCACGAGCTAGTTGTCATGATGATCAAGAGATTTTCCAATAAGCAGATATCTCTTCTTTAGTTGAAGATGACATGGATCAACAATTTGATAGTCAAGTCATAGTACATCAAATCCATGAGGATTTGCAGCCTTGTCAATCTATATACAGTCAAAGGTATGATCCAAATCATTCAAATTGTTTTTCAGCCCGTTCCTTTTCTAAGATTTTATCTCAAGAAGAAAATCCTCAAGATCAAGTTGTTGAAAATACATGCATGAAAATTTTGAGCAGCGAGGTAACATGTGATGAAAGTTGTCTACCTAGACAAGAACTTTTTTCCATTGAAAATCATAATGATGTTGTCCCGGTTAAAGTGCATGAAAGTTCACTTTTAGGTAAACATGAGTTACATGAAGAACTGAATATACAGGTTTTACCTGTTCTATTTGAGGATCATCAAAATGACATGGATGATATGCATAAAGTTGTTTGTATAGCAGCTATTAGTGTTCAAACTCAAGATGACATTCCTCAAGAAAAACTACCAAAGTTTATATCTGATTTTTTTGATAAGAAAAATATTACTTTTGATACACACAATATTGATGTCATGTTTGAAGATGTTCAAGGATGCATGGGTGGTGTTATCACCCTAAAATATTTGTTTCTATGCTTTGGAGAGTTGTCTTGTTTCTAGTCATAGTCTTATAAGTTTTGAGTCATCTCATCACAATTAGTGTCATTCTCATTTACAAACCCTTCTTCTATTCATGGTGTTAAAGGGTCTCTAGGTCATTTCATGCTTTAAGGGTTAGGTCATAAGGTTAGAAGTCTTTTAAGGTCATATCTCTTTTCAAAATAATTTTGACAGCCTCATTCCATGTTCTAGAAGCCTTACCAGGTGTTTAGAAGTCATATCTCACATCATTTTGGAGAAATTTTGAAACTAGCTACGAAATCACTGAACTAGGAGTTTTCGTAGCGCGCTACGAAATCCCTGAAAAAACCTGGTTCAGCATAGAAAAACTCTGATTTCTGCGTTTACTAGTCAACTTCTAGAAGATTTCCTGAGCAGCTGAAAACTCAATTTTGAAAACTGAAAGAGGCTTTTCTTCCTAACATGCTGAGCTACCAAAACCTCTTTCAATTTCTTCAAATTCTTTCTGAGGTGGGAGGAATTTATGGTTACACTTGCGCTATGAAACTGTTGAAAGTCAAGCTTTGTCTTCTGGTTTTAGCAGTCTTTTTCAAGATCAGTTTCTGGTTACAAGAAAATGTATTTTGGAATTCTGAAGGATATTTCTCTTCATCAACTCTCTAGCTACAATAACCTATCCCACTTTCTTCATAATTGTTTTCAGTTGGGAGATAATAAGCTTTCTTTGAGACCCTAATTTCAGAGAATAGATTTTTCATGTTTGACACATGTTTTTCAAGGACAGATTATGGACATCTGGAGAAGTGTTTTAAAAACCCAAGAGATTTTTTTGTTCTAGACGGCATGGAATAAGAAAACGTCCTTCATTTTTGTAAAATATGTCACAAGTGAGAAGATAAGGGCTCTGTCCCACGTGCCATTTTCAAGGATCCTAAGCCTAAAAACAGGGAAACATGTTCCCTAATTTCTAGGGTTTGTCATCAGCAGTTAGGTAACAACGTGGGAGGCTTCATCAAATTCAACTTCATGAGGTTGCAGATGTCAAAGAATGCATTTAAATGTTTAGATAAGGTGGTTTAATCATAATAAGGAGTTACACTCCTAGTTGTATTAGGTCTCTAGGACTGTTAGTTAGCTGTCAAATGCATTTAAAGGTTTGTTTTATGGTTAGAATAGGTGTCACTAATGGAAAATTCGAATTCCCCTCATGCTGGAGGAGGAATCTAAGTCATGTAATGAACTCTATATATTGGAGAAGATGTAATGCACAAAGGGTTGGAATTTTTTGTAAAGAACTCTCATATGGTGCTTTTGTGTAAGACTCTGTTTTAAGCAATACAGTATTTGGCTTTGCTTCTCAGGATTCAGAAGGAATTCAATGTTCAAAATGTCTTATGGTTCTCCTCTTCTCATTACTTACAGTGGTATGAATGTATTATTACTTAGAATTCATTGGTTATCCTCTAACTTCCTTCATACATTTGTAGACTGTGTTTTCCTTTATGCTACTGATATTCTCTCCATATGTTGAATTCTAGATGCCCTGACTTCCATGTAAAGCTAATATTATTGTCACACTGAAGCATTTCTTGACTCCATAAGCCCAATGGATATTTACTAATTGTGTTCAGCCATTCATATTTCCTCACTTATTTCATAGAGTTAGCCATCTAATTCATTATCAAATCTTTAACCTAGTGAGAGAGCCCTCTCAGGTTGAGGAGGCTAAGCCTCAGCCAAAAGTTGGTTTGAAATAGTTACCCAAAGTCTTCCTGATCAACAGCCTATCAGGGACCTATTTTGGTGATAACAGATGGTTTTGTTGATTTACTTGAAAGGGAAGACAAATATATTGTTGTCTTTTTATTAGATGATGTTCTTGGAATTAAAGACATAGTACAAAAGAAGCCACCAATTATGAATAAATTCAGCCCTCATGGTTTTACTCATCAAGAAGAGGTGATTTTTCATGATTATCAAGATCCTCTGGTAAATCTTTTCAAGTCATCAATGAAGGTGGAGTTTATTTCATTTATAATTTCAAGTTATGGATTCAGTTTTTATTCTGATTTGCCAATAGATGGTCGACTTAAGAACAATCAAGGAGTCATGTTGGATCCCCTTTTTGACTGGTTACATTGGAGGTTTCATATTGCTTGAATTAAGCATGTGGATTTTCAGATGTTAGAGTAGGGTTATTGGTACATAAATAAGCTAGTTGGGAAAGCATTTCCTTCAGCTTTAAGCTACATTTTGCAGTTGTCAGTTTCAGTTTATATAACAGTTTGATATAAAATTGCAGTAGTAGTAATTGGTTTCTAGTGGGTTTATAATTTTCTTTTCAGTTTGGTGAAGTGCGTTTGAATGTATTATTCAAATTGGGATTAGCCCAATGGTCAGGCAACTAGTCTATTGGTTCTTTGTCACACCACAGGTGCACAACATCCCCATTGGAGCCATTATTTTCCATAATAACCCCTAGAAATACTTTTTAGTTTGATTAGTTATTTTAGATAGGTTTTTTTATGTTTAGTTTCATGTGAAAGTTCTCATATGTTACATTTAGTGTTTGATAGGGTCATCATAAAAGAGGAAAAGTCATGATTCCATTTGTTTTTAGGTCATCATTTCATAATTAAGTTGGCTGATAGTTTACAAACTTTCACAACAACTCTAGTTCATCAAACCAAGAATTCCCTATGAAAGTCCCTGTCAGTTCCAATGCAAAACGGTCCATCCTAACACTTGTTTCTCTGCGAAAGTTTGTTGTTGTGTAACGATATTATTTAAATGATTTTTAGTGATGTCAGAGTTGTACTGAGTCATAAATGTATTTATTCTCGTTTCCTCCACTTCTTTTCATTCACACTTCCTCTCCTTTTCAATTTTATACCATCTGCTGCTACCAAATGTTCACAAGTGTTGTCACTGTAATATGGTTTTGCATTGTCAAAATGAGTCGAGCCATGATTTGAGTGTGGTTTAGGTGTTCTCAAATTGATTTGCAGGTAGAGAGGAAGAAACTCACAATCAGCTCCTTACGTGTTGCAGCCATAACAAAAATATAAATTCATGACGAGAGCAAGAGGGTTAAGAAGCTGGATTTCTCACAAGAAGAATATGGTTTCATCTTTAGGCCAAGGAAACCTATGACAAGATCAATGAGAGCAATGCAACAAGATGGAAGCATGCCATAAGTACCTTTATAAAAAACAGAGCCAACAAAAACAATACATGGAAAAGAAACTATGCAAGAGAAAAGCCAGGAAGAAGTATTACAAGCATATTTAAGGGAGGCTAGAGAAGAGTTGATAGATGCCGAATTGGAAGTTGAATAAGAAGGAGGTGTTGAAGAGACTAGATTTTGATGAGGAAATTGCATAAAGGCCTAGGAAAAGAAAAAGATAATTCTACCACTGTGAACCATGCTGAAGCATATGTATAGAAGGAATAGGTGGTTGCATGTTGACAAAAGGAAGTTGCAAACTCAAGTCAAAGACTTGCAAGCACAAGTAGATGCTACACCATGATATGGTAAATTATCAATTTATTCTTGACTATACCTAAACCAGTAAACTCAACCTTATATATAGTCAAACATGGTATTAGGAGTAATAAGGAGGCATTAAGAATCATGAAAATTCGAAAAACTCAGAATTTTGAACTTTCGTAGCAACTCCCCATAATGAAGCTGAGAATTTTCTACGAAACTGCTATAACTTTTCATGGAGGTTAAGACAAGCTAAAAACACAATAAAGTGGGTTCTAAAGGCATGTATTTAGCTTAAGAACATCAAGGATGACCTCAAAAATTTTAGAGCTTGTAGAGAGGTAGCAGAGAGGTGTTTTTTGAATTTGCTACAATTCTTTTGCTACGAAATTTCTAGAAATGATTGTTTTAGTAGTCAACTTCAAGCTCACTTTCTGATCAAATGGTAAGGATTTTTGGAAATATGAAATAGGTTTTTGTTCAGAATTGGCTCATCTACACAAACTTCAATCTGTGTTTACATATCTATTAGGTTTTGGAGAATAATCACTTATCTTTGAGTCCTATTTTACCAAATTTTTCCTAGCCAGAGTTGTTGTAGAAATTTTGAAATTCAAACTTGGTGGGGTCCAAGTCAGCAAAGTAAACTAGGTCAACATCCACGTTTCAAAGAAATCTAGTACACTCAGCATTTGGCTAGATTCGTTAAGGTTCAACATTAGAATTTGTTGAGCTCTTAAATGATAGGAGACTCCTATTTGTATTCAAACTCTGTTAAAGCATAGATATCCCTATAAATGCTCAATGTTTTGTTAGTCAAATAGAATTAGGTCTCTTAGCTATGCATTGAGTCTAGCCAAGGTGGTCGATTCTGTAGGTTTTAACCCTGTACAGAAATTACCTACATACGAATTCTAAAAACAGAAAATAAACAATGGTGAGAGCATAACACATAAAACAAATATACACAGGGATTTTCCCCTAGATCCCAAAACGAGGACTACCAAATTTGTTTTTTAGTATGTTCATTTCAATGTTACAATATATATATGTGTGTGTGTGTGTGTGTGTGTGTGCCAAAGCATCCATAAAACTCGATCCATTAAACCTGGATTAGAACATAACTGTAGTTCCCTTCACCGGATCTACAAAATACCGTGGACCGAAAAACATAGTGCCCAAAACCATGTGTGAAATCCATGCACAAAACCATAGGTAGGTAAGCACTTTTGCTGTCACAGTCTATACTTATAGCTCATCGTACTAACCCAAGACTTGAACACAATATTTGCAACCAAACTGCTTCTTTTCTTGTATGAGTGGTTGCCATGTATTCTACCTATGTAGTTGAAAGCACCACTAAAGATCATCTCTTAATCATCCAATCCACTGCACCTCCAAATAGGTTAAACACATATCCACTTTTAGATCTTATCTAATCCGTATCTCCAGCCCAGTCTACATCAACAAAGCCACAGATGTCCAAAACTCTGTCCAATCATGGTCTTTCTTGGTAGCACAAACCATAATCACTAGTGCCACGCAAATACCTGAAAACTCGTTTCACTATTGTCCATTGCTCCTTCCCTGGTTTTGACATAAACCTGCTCAATACTCCTACTGCATGTGCAATTTCTAGTCTAGTACACGCCATCGCATATATTAGGCTACCAACTTCACTTGCATATGGAACACAAGATATGTCCTCTTCCTCTTCTTGTGTCTTGGGACATTGTTCAACAGATAACTTTACACCTACAGGAATAGGAACCTTCACCAGTTTACTATCCTGCATATTAAACCTATACAATATTGTCTCAACATACTTCCTATAGTCTAACCAGAGCTTCCTCTTTGTCCGATCTCGTTTAATTTCCATGCCCAAAATATAGTTTGCATCACTAAGATATTTCATGTCGAATTTGGAGGACAATTTGGTCTTCAAATCCTCGATAATTTCTTTGTCATTTCCAACCAGGAACATATCATCCACATACAAGACTAGATAAATAACACAGTCACCAATTCATTTAAAATACACACAGTGATCTGCTTTGCTTCTAGTGAAGCCAAGTCCCCATATAAATGTATCAAATTTCTGATGCCACATCCTTGGTGGCTGTTTTAATCCATGCAAAGACTTTTTAAACTTGCATACCTATTCTTTCTTACCCTTCACCACAAAGCCTTCAGGTTGCTTCATGTAGATCTCTTCTTCAGTATCCCTATGAATAAATGTTGTCTTCAAATCCATCTATTCTACCTCAAAATCAAAAGCAACAACAACAAATAAAAGTAATCTAATAGAAGCTACCTTGGCAACAAGAGAAAAAATATCACTAAAATAAATTCCCAACACCTCGGAATAACCTTTTGCTACCAATTGAGCTTTGTATTTCTCCACCTTTCCTTCTGCATTCATATTCTTCTTGAACACCCATTTTCTACCAATGGGTTTCCTTCCAACCGACAACTCCACCAGATCTCAAGCCTCATTTTTGTGCAAAGATGCCATTTCATCAACCATGGCCTCTTTCTAGAGTTTTCCATCCTATGAATCCACTGCTTCTTTCACAGTTATGGGATCATCTTCAGTAATGGATAAAGAAAAAATTGAACAGAAATCAGATGGATTATACATTTCTAGCTGCCTTCTTTCTCGAACTGATATTCTCACAACCAAAGTTTGTGGCTCTTCATCTTCTGATTCCTCTTCTGCTGTAGAGTCTGATTCTTCCTCCTTTAGCTCAAACTCTATCTTCTTATGCTGCTTTGATAGGACTTCATGTTTAATACCATCTTTCACCTCTCTAAACACCACATATCGGCTGTACACAACATTCCTTATTACTGAGTTCCAAAGCTTATAACTTTTTAAACCATCCTTATACCCAATAAAGATGCTCTTTTCAGATTTACTATCCAACTTTTTTCTTTTCTCCTTTGGAACATGTACATATGAATCACATCCAAATACCATCAGATGTGAAAGAGAAGTTTTCTTACTAGTCCATAACCCTTGTGGAGTCTTATCCTCCAACGCTGATGAAGGTGATCTGTTGACCAGGTAACATGTAGTCTCCACCGCCTTTGCCTAGAATTCTTGTCCTAACCCGACACCACTGAGCATGCTTCTTGCCTTTTCCATCAATGTCTTGTTCATTATTTCTGTAAATCCATTTTGCTCAGATGTGTATGGACTAGTATTCTACCATGCTATACCACACTTCTTACAGAACTCTTCAAATTCCTTCTTACAAAACTCTCCATCGTTATCTATCCTCGACACCTTTATCTTCTTCTCTATCTGGTTTTCCACCAGAGCCTTAAATTCTTTAAACTTGTCAAAGACTTCAAATTTCTTCTTGAGGAAATATATCCATGTATTCCTTGAGAAGTCATCTATAAATGATACATAGTACACAGACTTACAAAGTGATGGAACCAACACATGTCCAAACACATCACTATGTAAAAGCTCTAATATATGTTTCACCCTCTTACTACCAGAGGGGAAACTCTCCTGATTTTCTTTCCATATACACAATTTTCATAGAAATCAAAATCCAAATAACTATTAAACATAAATTCTACCATACCTTTACCATGAAGTATTCGAAGGCCCTTCTCTCCAATATGTCCAAGCCTTTGATTCAATAACATGGTATTTTCTCTGGAGACCACTAGATTTTCTGCTCTACTTTCAGCAACCAGAGAACTGTTGCCCCTATCAATAATAGTTCTACCTTGCAGATTGTATAGATTTCCAATCTGAACTCACTGCATCAATACGAGTGCTCCCCAAACCATCTTGCAGGTATCTTTCTCGAACACTGTTTTTACACCTGCATAATCCAACTTTATTACAGAACTCAGATTTCTGGCTAATGCAGGAATATGCAGAACACCCAGAAGTGTTTTGATCCTTCCACCTTACAACTTCAACTTGAATTTTCTGCGACCAATGATTCTGGCCTTCCAGTGATCCCTTAAGAAGACATCACCACCATCATATTTCTCTACTTGCAGAACCACTCTCTATGGGGAGTGAAGTGAAAGGATGCACCTCAGTCAATCAACCATGCCTCATGATCTACATGTGTACTTGAAGAAGAAGCCAAGTACACATCCCCACCTTCATTTGAGGTGGTTTTTGCCTCTGCAGAAGGAGCATCATCAGATCCCTTTCCTTTCTCAGGAGCTTTAGATTTATAGTCCCTTTTGTAGTGCCCTTCCTTTCCTCATTTCTAGCACACCTTTACAGGTTTTCCTAGAGATTTATATCTCCCTCTAGATTTTGATCTCCAACTCGAGGACTTATTTTTGTTTCTGTTCAGGGATTGTCTTCATATAGGCAAGACATCACCATCTTCTCTCCTCTGTTAGCAAGGATGAGACTATTTCATCAAACTGCAAGGCAGTTACATTGCTACCTATTGCAACAACCAGACTATCCCACGAATCTGGTAGAGAACACAACAAACTGATGCACTTATCTTCATCTGAAATTTTAATATCAACAGATAATAACTGGTCTACAACAGTATTAAATGCATTTATATGCTCTTTCACCGAGTCTCCATCTTTCATCCTCAGGTTATACAGCTTTTTCCGTAGGAACAGTTTATTCAGCAGAGACTTAGATTGGTACAAAGTCCATAACTTGTCCCACAAAGCCTCTGTTGTAGCTTCCCTTGATACATTCAACAACACTAAATTTGAGACACACAATCATATTGTGCCTTTTGCCTTCCGATCCAACTTCTTCCATTCTTCATCGGACACTACAGTTGGTTTAGTACCTAGATCTACTGTGATCCAGTGATCTTTATCCACCAACATGTCCTCAATCTTGAGTTTCCACAACTCAAAACTATGACCATTAAATTTCTTGATCTCTATCTTTCCACTGCTCGCCATCTTCTTTAACCACAAGAATCGATCCCATAGATCTCCCATTGAACATGGTCTACCACAGGCCCGAGCAAAACCCCTCTACAGCAAAGGCATCCCCTCAAAGCCAAAACAACTCTGATACCAAATGTAGGTTTTAACCTTGTACAAAAATTAACCGCATACAAATTATAAAAATATATAATAAACAATGCCGAGAGCATAACACATAAAACAAATATACACAAAGATTTTCCACTCGATCCCAAAACTGGGACTACCAGATTGATTTTTTGTTACGATACATACATATACACGTCGAAGCATCCATAAACCCAAATCCATTAACCCTGGATTAGAACATAATTGTAGTTCCCTTGACTGGATCTATAAAATACCATGGAACAAAAAACATCGCGCCAAAAATCATGTGCGAAATCCATGCACAAAACCATAGGTAGGTACGCCCACCTAATCCCGGGGACCCCGTGTAGGAGGGCTATCGCCCCCTGCATACCCCGAACAGTGCCCCGTGTAATGTACAGGGGTGCCTGTAACCCCCTCACACGTGGACTAGTTTTGGAAAGAATATAACACAAGCCAACATATTATTAAATGGAGCCCTCATTCTATATATGTATAAATTTTTCACATGAAAAAGGGTTGATCGAGAATTTGAGAAAGACCACATTTTGTATGTTTTTTTCAAGTTAATAAGAAGTATAGTTGCAACATACTCTGCTTTTAACCTGATATTCATTTTGGTTTCATTCCATCACTTCACGTTTTTATGTTATATCAATTTTCATAGCTTGTTTGATTACTTGGAATTTAATGTAATGTTGCTCCAACTTTCTTCAAATGTGATGTGTTTTACTGTAAAAGTTTAATTCACTCCATTTCAAAGCCAAAAATGCCTTAGATTCCTTTAAATAGTATTGTTTGTAATTGATTTTTCTCTTAATCGGCTCCATGCCCAATGGTGGTAGTGATCACTCTCTTTCATCTACAAAAATTACATAAAAATCTAGAGTTAGCCACCTAAACTTTGACTTTATTACAGTCAATTTCATAAACATTTTGAGAGAGTCCTCTCAGATTGGAAGGGATAACTTCCAGTCAAAAGTTGGTTTGAAATAATTACACTTAGTTGGAGTTTGACACAACCCAACCTGTCTAGCCTATTGATAACATAAGAATTCAATAAAATCCAGGAGAATGCGTTGACGAAGGTCTGCAACGCGAAAAGAAATGATTGACATGTGCACATAATAGTGGTCCTATGGGCATATAGGACGACATGCAAAAAGTTGATAGGCCAAACTTCATTCGGGTTGGCCTATGGGAGAGAGGTTGTGATGCCCATGGAGGATATTGTGCCAAGTCTATGAATTGCAGCATTGACTGATATGGCAGATCGCGAGACCATGGAGGAACACCTCGTGTAGTTGCTGGAATTAGAAGAAGAGTAGTTTTTAGTAGGATTTCACCAACAGGTGCAAAAGGAGCACGAGAAGGCCTAGCATGATCACCATATTAAGTTGCACACCTTCAAGGTGAATGATTTTATCTTACTTTATGATAGGAAATTCAAAAAGTTCCTTGGGAAGTTTCAAATGCACTGGTTAGGACCCTATGTAGTTAAGGAAATTACAGATGGTGGCGCAATTCAGCTCGCGAAGCTCAATGGAGAATTGTTTCCGGGAAGAGTCAATGGAAGTAGATTAGAGTTGTATAAAGGGGATCCTGCCCCTGCACAATGACTACATGATGGCAGGACAGTCTTAGTACTCTAGGCAAGCTACAAGGAAGTACGGGACTATAAACTACACTACCCAAAGAAGGGAAAACGCAAAGGGGGCTACGCGATGGAGGCAAGAATTTTACCAGAAGGAGTTGCGCCATGGAGGTTGGTGCCACACAGTAGGGTCCAAAAATATCCATTGGGTGCACTATAGATGATTGGATGACAAATTTCCATTAAGAGGAGCAGCTAGGTTGCATTTATGGCGCAAATATTTTTCAATCTGCCGCCAAAGATGCATTTATGATAAGGATTTGGAGGGAATGGTTGGATTTGAATTTGAAATCGCCTATAAATATGGCATGCTCGCCTGCATTAGAACACTTTACCTTATAAAAAGCTCTTGCGAGTTCTCTTGTTTTAAGCATATGAACCGGGAAGATTGGGAGGATATTTTTAAACATCCAAGGCTATCTAATGTGTCTGAAACCTTCTGCAAGGCTTTCTTCGATATAATGATGACCACTAACCCCACAAAAGCCACAAGGTCTGAAGCCACTACCCTTGAAGTCGTAGCCCCTGAAATCACGTTGGTGATGGAAGTTACACCATCTATACCTACGACGTTGAGGTCGCCTAGGCCTAAGCCATCTGCTACTAAGGAGAAACAAAAGAAACCACAGTCTGTTCCGATGAGGTAGTCGTCGAGGAAGAACCCCACTAAGATACGACAGAAAGGGAAAATGGACAAGTCCAAACAGTCGCATGAACCCCTGGATCTTGATGAAGAAGAGCTTCAGGAAGGTGTTGAAGAGTGGGAGGCTGAAGAGGGTGAGCCCATAACCAAGTTCTCAAAGTATATCCCTCTACAGAAAGGCAAAACAAAGGTACCAAAATACCCAACTATTGCCAAGTTCATGATTTCTACTCCACTATTGCCGGAGAAGGTGGAATTTGAAGGTGCACCCTTAAGGCGCATCCCTACGCTAAAGATGGAAGACTGGGATCTAGCTGACCATGAAATATTCCCAAAGTTTGCGAAAAACAAGTATTTGGCGAAAATCTATTATGAGGAGACCAGAGTCACGCAACTAGAGCCTATGAAGTTGGTCACGGGGGTTGAGAAGGCTAGATTACTAAATATGCAATGGGTACCACATTTTAGCATTACCAATATCAACACGGTTTTTGTGCACAAATTACTCACTTTGGTACATGATGGGTGTCTCTGGTTTGGAGAACCCATCCCCATTACATATATGCTAATCCATCATATCACAAGGTTGCCCTACCAAGGGGTAGATCCAGCCGAGGAGTTTGGAGGAAAGACCAAGGAAAAGCAAGTTGCGAACAGGATGAAGAGCGAGTTTGGCTTAGTAAAGAAGTCGCGCGGATACCCCATTCACTCTATCACATACAAGGTGATACGTTTTCCGCGCAGATTTTGGCCTGCAAGGTTATGAGAAAGTGCATGCAGACGAGGTTCTAGTGCCATTTATTTCGCTTGCTACCCAATACGTGAAGGGGGTACAGTACAACTGGGCACAATATCTATGTAAGGAGATTTTGTTGAATTGTCATGAAGCACAAGACGAGGGCAAGGTAGTCCATTATGCCTGGCTTTTATTTTTGATCATCCTCGTCTTGTGGAGGCTTCCAAAAGACAACCAATTCCCTCCATAGGATGTCGATTTACCAGAGGCCATGAAATTCACTTCTCTATGGGCAAAAAATGATCTTGAGTGGGTCATGGAGACGGCTATGTTTTGGGTTTTGGTAGAGATGGAGCTCTGCACCATGATCAGCCAAAGGTTGAGGCTATCACCAACCCTATTTGAGCACTTGGAGGCCTATGCAAAGTTCGATGAGGATTTTCACAACGTGTTTATTTGCACGCGATGAGATAAAAAAAAGGTATTCTACAAGTTGTTGTACCTAATAAATGAGGCCGATGTGCAAGAAATGGTGGGGAAATGACCAGGGGAGTGACTGCACCCAACAGATCTTGGTGTAGGCACAAGCAAGGGAAAAGAGAGTTTCTCCACGCATATGACATCAACATAGAAGTAGAAGGAAGTTGAGTAGGATGTAGTTCGATAGAAATATGCACAACAAAAGAAAGAAGCTCCTGCCAAGGTGGCTGCTGCTAATGCAGTTGCTGAAAAGGAGCACATCGCTAAGGAAACCATGGTGGATGTTGAGGAGTCTGATTCTCAGCACATTGCGGACAAGGAAGGGTTTGATGAGGAAGGAGGTGGGGGCAAGGAGGATAGCACTCCCTTTAGAATAACAAAGCACCATAAGGAGATGACTTCTGGACCCGGGAGGAAGCATAAGTCGGACAAGCATGCACATGTAGATCTAATGGTCCTCACTAAGGGGAACTTGGATGAAATTCGAGACAAGTTCTGTGACACAATGACCACATTTTGGATGCAGTTCGAGCACCTATACAAGCAGGAACTTGGGAACATGCAGAAGGATCTGCGTGAGTTGCAGATTCAAATGGGACGACTGCAAGAGAGCGGGGGACAGGCGAGCGAGATTCAAGCGAGATTGTAGTAAGTGAGCATGACTGTTCTGGAGACAGATAGGACTCTGGATCTCCAAGTCATATCATGACTAGAGAGATCACTGTGCACACAGATAGATGAAGGAAGTGCCCATCCCGCATAGATCAAGGATGTGGGTGTCAACCTAGCAACGCTACATATTCAGACCGTCCATGAACTACGTCAGGGGGTATCAAACGAGCTCAAGATCAGGGAGAAGCGCGCGTTATTATTCATCAACGAAGTAAAGACAAACAATAAACAAATATTTGCCGAAAAAGCATAGGAGTTGAAAGAGAAATAAGAAATATCCGCGCAAAGCTAGAGCTTGGAGGCAACCATTACACATGCATGTAATTCTCTGCTGGAACTTAACATTCCTAAAGACGCTGCATCAAAAACGAAGATTTGAAAGTTAGCTACCACAGTTAGATAATCAAAGGAGGAAATTGACCAAGTCTGATTTGAATTACAGATGTAGATCTCAGAGCTACAATTGAAGTTGCAGCCAACCACTTTGCCAGGAATCCGAGAGCAGCATGGAGCAACCATAAAAAAGGAAATGTCCACTTTGGATGCAATAGTCAAGGGTTGTACAAAAATATTTGAGCAAGAAATGAAATTATGGATGACTTTTTAGGAGGACCCAACTTTGTAGGGAATTGGCACAGATATCCGATAGAAGCAACAACAATTTGATGAACTCAGGGTGACGACACGCACTTTGGCGCTAGTCTAGCGCTTCACTCGATTGACAAAAGGGAAACATCTGCAAACACAAACTAAGGAGTTACATAGAAAAGAGGCCATATTGAAGGCCATGACACATCCATGGATAGAGGAAGCAAGCTACCTTACTCTATCAGTACAAAAAAAATTGAAGACAATCTAACAATTACAAAGGGCGATGGGCCTTGTGATGGAAGGCCCTACTACAAAAAAGTTGGTAGAGGAAGTACAACAAGCCATCGTGTAGGGTACTGATAACTTGAAGGAGTTGAAGATGGAGTTCTGTGAACTCCAAGGCAAGATATTTGCGCCATCTGAGTGACTCCAGGGCGAGTCACCCAATTTGTGTTGGGTTCCTATTGGGAAGGGGTCCCTAGGGTCAGTTGTGTCATGTTTTCGTTCAATTTTGTAATATCTTTTTGTAATGAATGTAAAGTTTCCCTGAAATGTGGAAGCAGAGCGTGAAGCTAGTAGGATTCAAAATAGATTTAGTCCCTTAGGTGCGTAAGTGATCGAGTGGTTTTGAAATCCACCCATGGTCCGTGGACCAAGGTATTGTAAATAAAATGCTATATATAGATGACTCATAACAAGCCTTAAAAGTAACTTTTTAGTGAATAATAATTGTAAGGGAAAGGTGCTAAGGTAGGAAAGGTATGTTTCCTATACTTAGGCGGAAGGAGAAGGATCCTGCAGCTAAGTGCGTGGGCCTCTCCAGCTGGGTGCACATGGAAAAGAAGTATGTATCTGAACGATTATACTTAATAAAGACTATTTTGAGCCAATTTCGGTGCATATGTGTCTTAATTATTACTTTTGGAAAGTTTATGTATCTTCACTATATGTTATGATTTGTAAGAATTAATGCTTATTTACTGCGTGAAATTAGTAGATCTGTACTCTTTAGGCATCTTAGGGATAATTAAGGACCTTCTGATGCAAAAAAAATTGTCACCATGTCTTTCTGCAATCCTTGTGAGTCTTTCATCACTCATACTTACCTCCTTTGCAAGTCTTAAGCCTCAGTTCTTGATATCAAGCCTTGAAAATGAGAGAAAGACCTTAAAAACTCTAAAACTCTAGTTTCGCACTGTCTCTTAGCATTACATTTTTTATTAACAAAATATATACATTTATAGTACATGGTGTGACCGTTGGGTTCCACATCCCAAGGTCTCTTGGACTTCCTGTATCTATTCGGCTTCCACACTAACCCTTAAAGGATTAGGTGTCCAACATTCCCCCCCTTAATCCGAAGGGTTATGTATGAGTCCAAGAAGAGAGTTGTAATACAAAATGTGCAAAAAATGCATGGCAGCACTAGGCTGAATGTGCTCTTTGAAATGTTGGTATAAA
>APFE030265327.1:2925-17426 GCA_000404065.3 Pinus taeda | reverse complement strand
TTTTTTGTGTTTTATTTAGCAAGCCTAGGTTCACACATTCCACTATATTTCATACTCAACTTCTGATTGGATATTCAATAAAATGGCTTAGCTCTATTGGTTTTTCTCAAGAGTATTCTAAATTTGTTGTTCTTGTGGAGTTTTCAGATTGCATGTTTATTTTTTTGTTGTATCTAGTTCATGTTTTGATATTTCACTGCATTTCTTAAATTAGAATATTACACTTGACAATGAGCTCTCTCTCTCTCTCTCTACCCTCCACCATTGTCCTTATCTCCCTCCCTTTATCCTTTCCAAACTCTCCCTCCTTCCCCTCCAACTCCATTTCTATCTTTTGATTCTCTCTCTCTCTCTCTCTCTCTCTCCATATACAATATATCCTTGTCTCAATCCCTCCTCCTCTAAATTTACATCCTCTTTCTTCTTATACCTCTCTCCCCCTTCTAGCCCTATCTCTATCCCTCCTTGTCTTCTTATCTATATTTTTGTCTCACTACCGCCCCTTTCTCTCCATATTTATATGTATATCTCTCAATATCTACCTCTCTCTCTCTCTCTTCTTAGCTCCCTTACTCTTTATACCCCACCTCTCTATCCCTCTCATATTTTGTGTCTCTCACAATCTCTCCCCTCTCTAGCTCTATTTCTATCTCCTTTTCTCTCTCTACGCCATCTCTCTCTCTTCCCCCTTCCTCTCTCCCCCCCATCTCTATCTACCATCCAAATTTGTCTCTATCTTCCTCCCCCTATCCTTATCTATCTCTCCCTCCCTCCTTCTCTCTCTCTCTCTCTCTCTCTCTCTCTCTCAGTCAGTCCTCCTGCCTCTTCCTCTCACTTTGCACTCCCCCATCTACCTCTTTCTTCCTCGCCCTTTCCCTTCCTATATTTATCTATACCGAGTCCTTCCATCACTTAGTCTATTATTTGGAAGAACCACCTTCCCTTTCTCTCTCTCTCCCTCCTTTCCTCTATGATTTACGCTCTCGCCTATCTCACATACTCATTCTTCGACACCCCCACTCTCTCTTTATTTCTCCCTTTATCTCCTTTGTCTCATCTATCCCTCCTTCTCACACCCTCTCCACCTCCATAAACCCATCTCAACCATTTCTTACCAACTCATTCCTCCCCACCCCCGCTCATCTATCCCTCTCCTTCTCTCTTTCTCTCCCTTGGTCATTCTATCCCTTCATCCCTCACCCTCCCCACCCCTGCTAAACCCACCTCAACAATTTCCTATTTGTTAAATTCACTAGTTACATGAACACATTCACATTCTTAGTGCTAGAAAAATGCACACGTTTTTGGAATGCAGACACAATTTTTTTATTTAATTTTTTTTCTTGGTGGGAATCCTACATGCATGGTCACTTGGTTGCTTCAGATATAGATTTAGGATCGCAAACCCAGTGGTATGAGCTACAAATACATGAAAACATCACATGCGCATGCACACACACACACACACACACACACACACACACACATGACATTATTTTTTTATAAGCTAGAAGAAGTTGTTGTCCATGAAAAAACATACCCATATATAATCGATTGTGGAAATTCTGAATATATAATATTGAACTATTTTTAATACATTTTCTCTTGACATATATCGAAATATTAAAATACATCTCTTATATATATATGGCTTAATAGAGGAAAATAAGATCTACAATTGAAAAATAAAAATAAAATGAATGTTTGATAATGGTAAGACCCTTTAAGATTGAACTAACCAAAGGCCTTGTAATTTCGAGGATATAATGGTTTTACTAATTTTAAAGAATACATAAAATTGACATTACAAATTTTTGAAAAATAGTTGTGCACAAAAAGAAAAAATATATTTAGTACAACTCTACATGTTTGTGTAGAAAGATTCCATCATTTAGATTCTCAAATGTTGCATTTATGGAAATATATGCACTATATTTTGCATGAATACTAACACATATATAATATTAAAACTCAAAATTCACACTATTAGGCATAATTTCTGTAAATCATAGTTATTTCTTTTGAAATCCAACACATTTTCCCACATTTCATATTTTTACACCATCCTCAATTATTGCATAAGTACCTTTAATTATCCCTCCAAGTTAAAATACTATTGTTTTCTAAGTTTGCATTGCCATTAATAGATCGTAAGGGACCATCATTAGCTTGCACGCCCCCTTGGGAACTTCTAATATAACTTATCATATCTGGATGTGAACTTATATATACAAGTGTTGTCTAATGTAATCCTACACAAAGGGGCACCAACAAGGCTTATGTGGATGTCCACCTAGGAGAATTGTTTGTATTTACTATGTGTATTCTTCCCCTATAATATATTTATAAGTTGAATGGGAGATCAAAATTTCATTATAAATCTTGGCATATGTCACTATTTTCTTTTTTAGTTTTTAAATACAGGATTAAGTAAGTGTTATGATAGAACTTAAGGTGTTTTTTATTAGTAAATTGAAACATGCATAACAGAAATATGTAACACCCCTCCCTTGTGTGTTAAATTTTTGTAAACCTAAGATGAGGAAAGCTAGGTGTGATACCCTCCTTTGTGGGTTAAAATATTTTAAACCTAAGCTGACGAAAGCTAGGTATGATATGTAATATGAAACACAAATATGTTATTAAATAAATTAATAAAATAAATCACTTGGAGGGTGGAGCGCCAAGAGAGATAAGACTCTTTCCAAATCCCATTGAGGAATGGGATAGAGATGAATCTTTCATGATGAGGCTTTTAGATGTGATTCTAGATAAGCTTGGAATGATGGGAGATAAATATCCATCGATCATAAAATATTTGCAGGAGATAAAGGCAATATTTTATGAGGAAAATCCTCATGGGAGATAAAAATCAGGTTTTCCGAAAATGACCTAGGGAAATGGAAAAATCCATAAAAGCAGGACACCGCTAATGGAAACTAAATCATGAAAGAGGGTATTAAATACCCACTGCATTGATCATTTGAGGACAATTGATCCTTGGAAAGAACCTCGGCTCAGGGGGAATCAGAGGTGATTCACGGTTGGGTGGTGGTGCTCTGCTCGCCAAGTGATGTTTTAGTTGGTTGCATATGCATGGAATGTATTGTATGTTGGTTTCTTATCTCTATATTTATTTCCGACTATTGAAATGGTTAAATAATTCAGATTGAAAGTATAGAAGTTGTGTTATCGGTATCTATAGAAATGATTGTATTATTACACATATAATTTTTACTTCACCCCATTTAGTGATGAAATCATAGTAGGTAGTTAGGTTACTCCCGATCGACTTTGCTCATGATCATTATGAAATAATAGAATTGTTGGTATTGACGGAGTTACGAATTAGTCATGTGATGAAATATTTGTTGAATCTATACTTGATCCTTATTAAATGTGATGAAAGAGAATAGTATGCCTCTAACTAATGTGATATTATTTATAGATAAGACTTTGGTGCATGCAAACAACTATGGAGTAATGCTATTATATGTATAATAATGTAGTATTATATATGCCATGCATGATCTATATCAATAATCTTCTTCATAGATATGTTCTATGCAATAGACTCAAAGAAATATCCTATTAATGCAGGTGCGGGGGTTTTCAAGTAGTTTAATGGTTGTATGCTATGATTCATCCTTTTCCTCCAAATTGGAAATGGTTGGCTTGAATTATAAACTCTGACAACGTGATCTAAATGGCCACATCCTAGTACCGGTTGGGAATAGTGTAGCTATTCTTTCTTGTACATAAAAGTCAATACAGTAATAGCTTTGATTGTGCTTGAGGTATGATTCATGCCCATGCTAGTGGAAATAGATGTAAGATAATGCTCTATTAATGTTGCATGGAATGTTGCATGAAGATATTAAAGAAGTTCTAAGGATTGCATGTCAAGAGAGAATGTGATATTATGCCTAGGGTCTATGCTTTTCTACCTTGATATTTCATAGTAGTTATGATCCCTGGTTCATTGTACCCGTGATGACTATGAAATCTTAAACTACAACTAAGACACAAATTTTAAATTTATGGGGACTAGAGGCTAATTTCCTAGGTAGGCTCAGGAGGTTCTTTACAAATGTAGTCCTAGATAATAGGGTGAAGTCCTTATTATTGTGTTGTGTTCTTGTATTTTCTTACTGTGTTTCCCTTACTATTTTCCATTTTCTTGTGTCTGTGTATTTTGCAACCCGATCGATCTGTTGCCTAAATAACATAGACACACACCAACATATGAGTCTGCAATACCTTCATTCATTAATTATTTAACTAAGATCACTCACGAGTGATTTTTAGGTCAAGTGGTATCAGAGCTCAAGGCTGTTAAGGTTAGACAAGCTTGTGTTGGATTTATCTGTTGAATGTTAACTAGATCAAAGCTCAAATTAGGAGAAGGAGAGTTGGTTGAAACTAATCCTGAAATTGGGAGAGTCTATACTCAGAAGACAATGTCAGAGGAAGGTTCTATGGGGCTAGACCCTCAATTCATAGATAGTTTCCTAGACATAAATTCCATGGTAGAGGAAATGTATAGGGATTTTAGAAAACACAAAGATGAAGATTCATCAGGATCCAAACAAGATAAAGGAGAAGAGGAGTCTCACTTCCATGACCACTCAAAAGGCAAGGGGAAAGAAGAAAGTTTTATCCCACCTCCTAGTAGCCCTAAATGTAAAAATAAGTCATCTTTGATTAAATTGGTTGTTAAATTTGATTTACCTATATATGATGGAGAGTTGAATGCACAAAAGTTGCACAATTGGATTAGAAAAATTGATGTTTATTGTAGAGTGTAGAATATCAATTTAGATAAGAGCAAGATTCAGCTGGGAAGCCTACACCTTGGAGGCACTGCCTTGGTTTGGTGAGAAGGCAAGACCTAAGCTGATATGAAAAGGCATGGTAAGACTACCTCTGTCTGGAGTGAATTTGTTTCTGCAATCAAAAAGCAGTTCTATCCATTGGCCTACATGCAACAAGCCATGGTGAGCTGGCAAACTCTTCGACAGTTGAAAGGGCAAAGTGTACAGGGATACACTCAAGAGTTTAGAAAGTGAGCATTGATTCTAGGAATCTCATTAGACTCACCCGAGACTCTGTTGAAGTACATTGGTGGTCTACACAACTACATGAGGCACACTATCCTCATGTTTAATCCCACTAGTATAGATGAGGTATCTGTACAAGCTACTCGTCTAGAAGCTAGAGGAAAGAATGGAAGTCCAAAATTTGGGGGATCATCCCAACCCACTGCAAGTAAGAATAAGGAGAAAAGAATGTAGAAATTGTTGAAAATAATACTGAGAGGGGGGGTGAATTAGTATTATCTAGTTCTTTTACCAAATCTTCCTTATTTACACTTTGAATTATTTTTGCATATCAGTACCATAAATAATGAGCATGAACAAGAAAAACAGACAGTCACATCAAAGAACACCAGATATAAGTGGAAAACCCAGTGGGTAAATACCACTGCTGCAATATTTCTCTATCTTCTTTCAAATTAGAAATCCTTTACATGGTCTTGGTACTGGGTGTAGTCCTTTACCAGTACGTAGGCTGCAACCTGCAGAGAGCTACAACTCTCTCTCGTTTTCCAGTCTCTCCTGGAAGGGAGCTACAACCCCCTAATTCTTTTCAAGGACCACTTTTCATGAATTTTCAAACTCGATCCATATATATCAAATGATCATCAAGTACATGTAGATTTCACAGTCAACAATAGTAACTAGATCAACAACACAGAACTAAACCCAAAACACCTTATCAACAGAAAAATTCAGTCAATAGATAGTGATGAGATGGATACGCAGCTTTCCTTTCTTTGGCCTGCGTCGCTACGCACTTCACCCTCTGCTTCCCTGTGTATACCCGTAGAGTTCCTTCTGTTGCACTACGTGACCATGCACTGCTTCTTCTACTGCACTGTGTACAGTACGCACCCAAATGCACTATCGCGCCGCGTACTTCCACAGCGGTACGCACCCAGAAAGTCTATCGCACCGTGCACTTTTACTGTGCATACGCACCTGAATCAATGTTGCTCTGCGTACCCACGCACTGCGCCTTCGTCGCCTCTGCGTACCCACGCACTGTGCCTTTGTCGCCCCTGCGTACCCACGCACTTATCCTTCTTCTGCTCTGCGTACCCATGCACTCGCACCGTTAATCACCTGTGTACCTCTGATTAGGGCCGAAATATAGTCAGATGCTCAGATTTGATCTTGCGCTCGAGAGATCACCCTTCACAGATTCGCTTTCAACTTCTCTTTTATAGATCGATTTTAAACCGAGAACCCAATATTTCAGATCTTAAGATATTCAACCCAAAAGCATGCTCAAGCCAAATGATCTCCTTTGCTTTATATAGGCAATCTCTTCCTCAAATCATGGATCAATACCACGGGCCAAAACCATAATAACACAATATCGTCGGCTAAATACCAAGGGTTAAACATAAGCAACCCCACGTGTGCACGCTTTACTGCCTTAAAGTGTGTGTACTGGGGTACGCACCTCATGAATGGGTAACTCGCGTGTCTGGACGCGGTCCCTGCACAACATACCTGCGGGTACGCGTCTTATGAACTGTTCTCCTGCGTACTTCTTAATTCTCATCATATTGAGAGCCATGCCATGGATGTTGCCATCAAGTACAACATCTGTAACATATAACCATACCAAAAACATAATGCCAACAATCTCCCTCTTTGGACTTGATGGCAACCTCAAAAACTTCAGCAACATTATCAAAAACTTCAGCAACATTCTCTCCCTTTGACATCAAGGGCAAAGGGTTATCCTCCCCCTAAGAACATCCTCCCCCTAAATATGAACCAGATCTGCAAAGAAGAACCATAATCCACCAGACATCATTAATGACCAAGAAAGAGATAGAGACATATTGCAGCTATATTCAGACCAGCTTCCATGATCTCCTTTTGTACATCCTCCATAATGCCAACAATTGATGAAGAAAATGAGAGAAAAATACATGAGCTTTTCCATACTCGAGTTACTTCCAAGCATCAAAATATTTATACTTTGTTTGATAGTGGCTCATAAGTAAATTTAATTTTTGAGGCAATTGTAAAGAAATTGGGATTAGGGACTACACCTCACAAGAAACCATACCCCTTAGGATGGTTGAATGATAAAGCACAACTACAAGTGACTAGATAATGCAAACTCAAGTTTTCTTTTGGGTCAACATTTGTAGATGAGGTTGAGATAGAAATAATTCCTTTGGATATATGTGGAATTGTTTTAGGAAGTCCTTACTTGTATGACAGAAAAGATATTTTCTATAGAGCTGATAACAAGTATCTACTTGCTAAAGATGGAATCGAATACTTTGTAAGAGCTCATAAGCTCAAGAATAATTACACTCATAAACTCAGGAGAGATGAAAAGAATGATAAATTCATGCAAACAATTCTTACTGATGGTTGTAAAGGAAAAGAAACCTGATAAAACCAATGTATTTGAAGGATGTAATGCTAAACAAAAAGATAATTTAGAAAAGGCTGTTTCGGAGTATGATATCTTGTTTCAAGAACCTAAAGGTCTTCCACCCAAAAAGGAAATAGTGCATGATATTATTTTGTGGCATGGTGCTCCATTGCCTAACATTGGAATGTATAGGTTGGCTGCTTTAGAGAAAGCAGAAATCAAGAAGCAGGTGCAGGAGTTGCTCGAGAAAGGGTTCATCAGACCTAGCACATCACTATGTTGGTCACCGATCATTTTGGTGAGAAAGAAAGATGTCTTGTGGAGAATGTGCATTGATTATCAAGCACTAAATAAGACAACAATAAAAAATTGTTATCCCCTTCCTCGCATTAATGAACTTTTAGATCAATTGAAAGAAGATATTTATTTCTCCAAGCTAGACTTGCATAGTGGATACCATGAGGTTAGAGTTGCAGAACAAGATGTGTGGAAGACTGCTTTCAAAACAAAGCAGGGATTATATGAGTGGCTCATTATGCCTTTTGGCTTAACTAATGGTCCCGCTACTTTCATGAGATTAATGAATGATGTACTCAGACCTTTTCTTGATGATTTTGTTATTGTGTATCTGGATGACATTCTGATATTTAGCAAAACATGGGAAGAACACTTAAATCATGTTAAATAGACACTAGATGTTTCGAAAAGAGAAAAACTTTATGTTAAACTCTCAAAATGTGAATTTGGCAAAACATATTTAAATTATTTGGGTGATATAGTAGAGGGTGGTGAATTGAAGATAGATCCCTCTAAAGTGGTAGTCATTGTGAACTAGCCTAAACCTAGATCTGCTATGGAAGTTAGAAGCTTCTTAGGAGCAACAAAATATTGGAGAAAGTTCATTTCTAACTTTTCCTCAATTGCAGCTACCTTACATGCTTTAACATGATTGAACAAGGTGTTTCAGTGGGGAGGCAAACAGTAGAAAGCGTTCGACACCTTTAAAGAAAAGATTAGTACAACACCTGTACTAGCACTGCGTGATCTTCAAAAACCATTTGAGATTCAAATGGATGCCAGTGACTATGCCATGGGAGTGATATTGACACAACACGGTAAACCCGTATGTTATCATTCTAAGACGTTTAATTATGCAGTGGTTAACTATCCTACATATGATAAAGAATTATATGCATTAGTACAGAGTGTGAAAAAGTGGAAACATTACTTAATGGGCAAAGTGACAGTAATACATACTGATTATCAACCACTTCAATATCTACACTCCCAAACTAAGTTGCAATAATCAAGACCCTATAGATGGATGGCTTTTTACAATAGTTTCATTTAGTCATAAGATATAAAAAGGGCATACATAATAAAGTTGCAGATATGTTATCTAGACCCATTATAAATTCATCTACTATACTTAAGCATAATTATGTGTTACATGAGAGTTACATTGAATAATATGCTCAAGATATAGACTTTAAAGATGTATATGCAACTTTAAGTCAAGGCAAATGAGTAGAAGAATTGGATTATCATTTAAATGACCAACTCTTGTATCATTGTGGGAAGTTATGCATTCCACGAACTGAAAGAGTAAAGATAATTTGATAAGAACACACTTTTCTAATATCAGGTCACTTTGGGGTAAGTAAAATAGTTTCACAGCTACACAGATTTTTTTATTTACCAAAAATGAACGTGACAATTTCTAGATATATAAGAGGGTGTACTATGTGTGAAAAAAGCAAACCCAACAATAGAAAACTAGGCTTGTACACTCCATTACCAGTTCCTTCTCATCCTTGGGAAAATGTTTCCATGGACTTTGTTGGAGGACTGTCTAAATCTAGGAAAGGTCATCATTATCTGTATGTTGTTGTGGATAGGTTTAGCAAAATGTGTATTTTGATACCTTGTAATAAATAGATTACAACTGAACGAACTACAAAACTATTTTTTGAACATGTATGGGTTCATTTTGGATTACCCACTTCCATTGTATCTGATCGAGACACCCGATTTGTGGGGAAGTTTTAGTTAAGTCTGTGGGAACTAATGGACACCAAACTGAAGAAAAGCATAGCTTTTCATCCACAAACTGATGGCCAAACAGAAGTAGTTAACATGATAATGATCCAGTTACTCAGGGGATATTATAGCAAGCATCCTAAGCTTAGGGATAAACATTTATGTTATGTGTAGCATGCTTACAGCAGAGAAAAACATTCTTCTACATAGAGATCTCCTTTTGAGATCTATTTTGGTTTCACACCAAGGTCTCCTTTGGATTTTGTCTTCGGTAAAGACACCACAGTTGAGGGACACAGTGATGTGGATAGGGCAACTAGGTTCATTGAACAAATCCAAGAGATCCACCAAGTAGTAGTATAGTAATAGCTGGAAAACAACCAAGCCAAAGATAAGGCAAGGCATGAAAAGCATCAGATGGACCATAGTTTCCAAGTTGGTGACCAAGTCTAGTTGTATATCAACAAAGACAGGATGCAAGGTGTAGGTAAAAAGTTAAATCCTATCAGGTATGGACCCTTCAAGATCCTTGAGAAGATTGGTGAGAATGCTTTTTTCCTTGATCTACCAGCTTACATGAAAATATACTTAGTCGTAAATGTAGATTGCTTGAGATTGTTTGAACCTTCACTAATTGAAGATCCCTAAGAGCAGAGTCAAAGGTGGGCCCATGCTCCAAAACTAGCGGAATATCGGAGGCATATTAGGCAGTAAGCAGATTTGGCAGAAAATGAGTGATTCCATACATTACACGATGCCTATCCGGCAGATGAGAGAGAAAACCACCTCTCATCATGGTCTAACATCCGAGCAAGTCAATCGCGCGATATGAGCGAACACCGTAGGATATGGGCGCTCCAGATCTGATGGCGTAGATTGTGCCCAATGGGAAATTAGATTTGATAGGGTAATTAAGCCACGGTATATAAAAGTATGAAGTCTAATTTGACTACTGAGTTGGTGGATGAATCATTACACAGCATAACCGAAATATCGAATCGTTGAGGAAGAGTTGGCGCAGTTCATGAGAGGACAAGTGGCCACTTCCCTATGGGATGTTGGTGATGACGCAGAGGCAGGGAACTCCAAATGAACAGTAGTAGGAAATTCGAAGGGGTGGAAGAGGAAGAAAACAATCAAGAATGGACTGGATTTAAGCCATGAATAGAAAGAAAACAAAATAGGAATAATCAAAGAAGAGAACATTTGGAAAACAAGGTGAGAGAGACAGTAAAGCAAGAGGCAGAAAAGAAACAGAGAGTTGAGCTAACCTGCAACATAAGGCAACATCGAGCAGACAGAAGGCTTGAGAGGTTCAAGTGATCCCTGTGAGAACATCTGTCGAGAATTGAGCACCACATTGGAATCATCCCATTGAAGACCAGAGAGGTCGAGACTTGGTAAGGAAAGAGTTTATGCACTCTGATGGCTTGGCGAATTGAAGAACCACCCTACCAAGCATTATCTATTTCAGGAGACTCAAGTTGAGCTCCTCATTGTATATCCTTGCTTTAAAGACACAATAAAAGAAGGCCACCACTAAAAGCTGGATCGGAGACGTAGCCCTAGAGAATAGGGTGAAATCCTTATTAATGCACTGTGTTCTCGTATTTGCTTACTATATTTTCCTTACTGTTTTCGATTTTCCAGTGTCTGTGTATTTTGCAATCTAATCGATCTGTTGCCTAAAATAACATAGACACACACCAACACATGAGTCTTTAATACCTTCATTCATTAAGTATTTAACTGAGATCACTCACGAATGATTGTCAGATCACCAAGTATGCACACTTTTGTGCATTATCTCATCCATTTAAGGCAGATACAATTTCTACTACATTTATGGAAACAATTCAAAAGCTACATGGAAACCCAAAGATTATTGTAAGCAACAAAGATCCCATTTTCACTGGAAATTTCTGGGCTAAATTATTTTCTTGTCTCAGTACTCAGTTAGTTCATAGCTCATCTTATCATGCTCAATTTGATGGGAAAACTTAAATAGTAAACAAATGTTTGGAAGGATATCTTCGTTTCTTTGTCTTTGATAAACAAACGCAATGGGTCAAATGGTTGCCTCTGGTTGAATGGTGGTATAACACTTCCTTCCATACTGCACCAAAAATGACCCCATTTATGGCACTTTATGGATATTGCCCACCATCCATCACATCATATTTAATAGAAAAATATAAGGTTCAAGCAATGGAAGATCACATTAAGCATCAACAATAAGTTCTCCAACTCTTAAAGGATAACCTCACTTTCGCACAGAATAGAATGAAACAATAGGGAGATCAACATCGTAGCGAAAGAAGTTTTGATGTAGGTGATTAGGTATTCCTATGACTACAACCATATAAGGAAATGTACCTCAAGCAATCTAAGAAGGATAATAAATTATCACCAAAGTATCATGGTCCATACAAGGTGTTGCAAAATATTGGTACTATGGCATACAATATGGAGCTTCCTGCAACTTCCCGAGTGCAGCTAGTTTTCCATGTTTCATGTTTAAAAAAGACTATAGGTGACAAGCTCCTAGTTCAAACAATATTGCTAGAACTTGAAAAGGAAGGAAAAGTCATATTGAAACCTGAAGCAGAAGCAAAAACAAGAACTGGACAACTACGAATTAAACAAAGTCTTTCAGTAGAAATCACATGAGATAATTTTTTGGCAAATGGGTTTCGAGCGAACAAGTGTGGTCCATCATCTGGTCCTGATGATTAACCACACTTGTTGGTTCGAAACGTGTCGGCCAAAAAATTCTCTCATGTGATTTCTATCGAAAGACTTTGTTTAATTCATCGTGGATCATAGAAGATTGAATACAGAAACTACGAAATTGATCAATTGTAGAATATCTCATCAATTTGAATAACTTACCCACTAAATATTCCACATGTGAGGATGAGAATTTTATATAGAAGCATCTAGAACTACTCTAGCATCAAGGAACCCACTTTTTTGAAGGAGGGGGGCATGTTAGGTCCCTATAATACTAGTGATTGCCCCATTTATTGTCATTGTAGCCTTTATTGTTATTATTGTGTCCCTATTGTACCCATATTGTTATGAGTGTGCCCCATAGAAGCCCAATATTATTATTGTTGTACCCTTATATTATTATTGTTATAACAACTTTGATTATATTGTGACCCCTTAGACTCCTATATATAGAAAGGAGGTTTAGTCATTTGTATCATCCAAGAATTATTCATTTGTGTAATGTAAAGGAGGTTTCCCCCTCAAAGAGGCTGATTTTGAAGTCATTGATCTATCTTTACTATCTTTTTGTGAGCTAGTTCATAATAGTTTGATACACAAGTACACCTGTTCCCCAACCTAGAACTCCTTGAACAACTTGTTCCTATCTGCACAACTCTTGTTTCTAACTTGCGCCACCTTTAGATTCTTATTGATCACTTTCATCTCCTCTTCTATGTTTTCCAACATATCTGGTCCAATCAGTACCCTCCTAATCATATCACTCCAACTAATAGGAGTGTTACAACTTTGCCAATACAATGCCTCAAAAGGATTCATCCTCGATGACTTCTGATAACCGTTGTTTTATGCGAACTCTACCAAAGGGAGATATACTTCCCACTTCCTTTAGTGATGCATCACCTACATCCTCAACATGTCCTCCAATATCCTGCTAACCCTCTCTGTCTGTCCATTTATTTGAGGATGATAAGCTCTGTTGAAGGCCAACTCTGTGCGTATACTTCAAATAACTCCTTCCAGAACATGGAAATGAAATTTGCATCCCTGTCTCATACAATCTTCTTTGGAACACCATACAATATAACTACATCTCTAATGAATACCTATACTATATCGCTAGCTCAGAATATAGACTTTACTAGAATGAAGTGTGCAACCTTTGTTAACCTATCCACAATGACCATGATGGAATCATGTTGTTTACCTTTCTTCAGTAACCCTATGATAAAATCCGTGGAAATAACCTCCCATTTCCATTATGGAATTGTAATCAGCTGTAGAAGTCCCCTTGGATGTTTAAACTTTTCTTTCACTCCGTGATAGTTGAAACACCTCACCACAAACTCTGGTACATCCCTCTTCAAATTCAACCAATAGTAAAATATCTTCATCACTGCCAGTGTCTTGTGGTAACCTGGGTGACTTGAATAAGTATTCACATGAAACTCCCTCAAGATCTCCTTCTTGAGCTCACTGTTATCCAGTACATATATCCTGTCTTGGAACCTAACCAACCAATCTTCCATAAGACAATAATCCATACTTTGTGCACTTGCACCTATATTTGTACCTATACCACTAACTGTACCTATGCTATACTATAACCTATGCACAATATCCATATATTTGACATCTTGTTGACCTACATACAAGATCCTATCCTGTAATTCTGTCCCACAGGAGCTCATAGCTGCCAAGTGATTTACTTGTACCCTTCTGCTAAGAGCATCTACCATTGTGTCCTCTTTACCTTTGATGTATCTGATCTCGAAATCAAACTTCTTGGTCGTGGCCATGTAGGTTTTAACCCCGTATAGAAATTACCTGCATACGAATTCTAAATCACATGAAAAATTAAAGTGCGAGAGCATAACACATAAAACACATATACACAGAGATTTCCCACTGGATCCCAAAACCGGGACTACCAGTTTGATTTTTCATTTTGTTCCTTTCAATATTACAATACATATTTATACATGTCGAAGCATCTAATACCATGGACCGAAAAACCATCGCGTCCAAAACCATGGACCGAAAGCCATCGCGTCCAAAAAAAATGTGCGAAAATCATGCACAAAACCATAGATGGGTCCGCCCAACCTAACATAGGGTCCAAACCAAAATTTTCCGGCCCGCTGCCCCGAACCCCATAAAGTGGGGTTACAGGTACCCCTCAAACCCCCTATTAATTATGTGGAAAGAATATAACACAACCCAACAATCTCCCACTTGTTGTTTTCTTTCCACAGGGGGCCACA